>JANIJG010023750.1:7764-54358 GCA_024611175.1 Megaceryle torquata
TTGAGGCTGTCCCTGCTCTCAGCAGGGGGGTTGGACCAGATGACCTCTGGAGGTCCCTTCCAACCCAGACATTTCTATGATTCTATACTATGATTCTATGATTCTATATTGTCTTTAAAGCATTTATCTTTGCAACTCTTCTGTAAAGAAGTAGTATGCCATTAGTCCTATCTTATCAAAGGAAACATATGGAAATCATGTATCTTGTCCTATGTCACGTATTAATCCTACTGAAGAGCAGCAAGTTGGACTGAACAGCCCTACTGAAGAGTAGAGGCACACAACTTGGGACCATATGGTACAATGTTCCACCTCACCCCCACTACAAAATCCAAACTCTTTTCTAAATCACTTCCACCCCCTGATTTCATGGCAGTCTCTTATGACACTTGTACACTTTCTCAGCAACTTTTCATTATGAGCACATATCGATCTTTCTGTGGGAAAGAGCTGAGGAGTAAAGCCCAGATAACCTTGGGCAGGCAGACAGGCAGCAATGAAGCCGAGTGGAGGCAGTTAGGAGACAAACATACAGCCTATGCAAGTAGAGCAATAAGACAACATGCTCACAACACATGTATTTCTACTCTTCCTGGTGGACAATGATTAGAGACTATGTAAGTAAAAAAACAAGAGCCTAACACCTTTGCTTTACAAACACAAAATGTGTTAGGTTGGCTGCACTGAACAGCCAAATGTGCCTCTATAACTCAGACTCTGAACATACTGAGCAGAAAACTAGATACTTGTTAAGTTCTAGAGCCCATCCTTTCCCTGCTTCAGAAAACTCTTCACTACAGGGCTCTATCCAAGGCTCTAGTTTCACTCGCAGTGGTGACATCCTCCCCTGAACAAAGACCTGCAAGCTTTGCTACTGATACTGCTTTGCGAATTCAGCAATGCTACCATCTATATTTCTTTGATCTTAAACATGGGAGCAGTCAGAAGAGATGGTTTTCCTTCAAGTAGACCCTATCTCTATGCCAGTTTTCTCCTCAGCTCAGCCAATGTTCCACCAACATTTTCTAGTGAATCCTACCACTGCATATGAGCCGATACAGTGAATGCAGACCTATGGCACACAGTTATCTCCAGCGCCTACCTTCTGGTTGCAGAACAGCTGAGCTATTGTACCATTGTATGGAATAGGAATTTCAGGGTTTTTATTTTAAGAATGTGACTAGCTTTGTGGCCATCACCCTGTTTCCTGGCTATCAGGAATCCGGTGGTCTGAAAATACATGAGGCACTGACATGCAACCATATTGCTGGATCAGCCAAGTTGTGGGGCACTTTTTTTCCCTTACCAGCTCCTTGTCAATTCATGTTTGGCTGGTTTTCCTCTAACAGTCTTACAGGCATTATTTATGAACTGGCACATTCACATCATGGAAGTCTGAGGAGTTCAAAAGAGGGATAAAAGTTTGGGGTACTTTTCATTCTTGGCCACTCAGAATAATCCAGAGGATGCAGAAAATTATTTCTATCTAACCCTTGTTCAGCACCCTTCCTGCATGTCCTAAATTTCAATCCAGGTTTTGTTGCTGTTATTTACAGCTATCCAGTAATATACAAAGAACTAAATGAAGACTCACAGGATATTGAGAACAAGCTTGTAATCTTGCCTCTCCAATTGTATGTGTGCTATTGTTAAGCATGATTTCCCAGATACTGATTAATTATTTTGTCAAAAACAAAACTAGTGTGATTTTAATGAAAGTACCCAGATTTAGTCTGGCTGAGCAGACAGATTATGTATTTAATTGTAAATGGGCTGTAAACATCTGAGGTCTTTATGTATGAAGAAAATAAGACTATCTGTATTTAGATATTTGAGTGAAGCTTGGGTTTTTACAGGATTGAGCTGGAAAAAACAAAGTGATATGTTTTGACCTCTTGCTATTTTTCTATATATTTATCCCTTGATCATCTTAATTTGAAGGTGAAAACATAAATGTATGTTAGAGATAACCAGAGATATCCATCTCTGTGCAATGTGTCTGAAAAAGCAAATACTTCCTTGCGACATTATTAACTCCAGAAAAATAAGGAGAAAGGAATTTTATTTTTTTTAGTCTGTGTCTTTCCTACTGAAGAAAACAACCTCCTCAGATGGATAACAACTATTTTTGCTACTATATGCTATAAATATGAAGGACAACTCACAGCAAAACTATTTACATCAAGCAATTAATAGCATATATAGAGAGGTTTGTCTGGAGAAGTATTTGTTAAGTAAATATACTATTTATCACCTACCTATGATTTTTATCACCTGCTCAGTGGGCTATCTTTCTGGAGTTCCAACTACTAATTTTCTAGCATACTAAACAACTACTATTTTTCAAAATTAATAAACACAGATTTATTTTTTTTTTTCCCCTATTTTTGTGCTGGTATTTTCTGTAAACTTATGCCAGGAAAGATTCTGTATAAAGATACTGTAAACACTGGAAAAGCTAATGGGCTTAATGGTTTAAAAACCTGATTCCTTGCAGTACTGCAGGCCTAGAAAAAAAAGATGTTTTTACTCTGAACCATGAAAAAGGAAAGACTTTTTGTGATTTTTAAAAGGGGAACCATATCCCAAGATCTGGAACCAAGTATACCAATTTTGGTATCATAGCAGTTTCCTATTGTAGAAAATCTAGGAATTTTATACCTGATGTATTGTGTTTGTCTCTGGTTTTGGAATTCCAATTACTAGTCCATTTGTAATTTCATATTCTAAAAAAATTTACTTGGAGTTGTAGTAACTATACTGCTTGCCTTCTCGAGAAGCTTCCAAAGCATCTCAAAGTGTTTTTCTACCATAGATGTTACATGCATCTTATGACACACTGCAAGATGATTTAGGGCTTTACTATAGTAAATGATGAGGATAATCTTCAGAATTCACTAAAGGTTACCACTTCCACAAATCCTAATGGTTAATGCTCTTTCCCCCCTGCCCTTCTCAAGTAGCTTCCTCTTTTCTTCTAAGTCTCCCTCAGTTTTCTATTCCATTGTTCCAAAGTCCATTAATTTTTCCCTTCACCAAAGATCATTAATATTTCTCTCTTCACACCCATCCTTTAAAATTCTTCTTCCAAGTGTCACCCAGAAACTGGATACAACAGAGATTAGCACTGTAGGAAGCTGCACGGAATTCTCTGCCCTCTCAGAAATAACAAATTATGTTCTCTCCATTTGGTTCTGTGCAGCAGTTGGAAGAAGCAGTGAAGCTGGCACCTTGTCACTGTACTGTGGCAGAGACAATGAAGAATCCACCTCTAATTCTTTTTGACACAAAAGAAGACGGGAGAGAGAAAAACCACAACCACCTTGATCTTCAGTTCCCCCTTCCTGTGAAAGCAGGATGACAATGATGTTTTCCGCGTGTTGTGGCTGAGCAGAAGAAAGTTAGGGGTATCTGAAATACTGAACATTCCCAAGAAAATACCTAATAGTTCCCAAAGTATCGTACATAGATAGCTCAAAAATACCTTAAAAGAAAGAAAAGCAGCTTTTAACCCAGCTGAATCAATACCTGTCATAAACACTACATTTCCTTTGAAAGTGTATAACACTGTACTTTTATCTTGTCAGCAACATTTCCAAGTACTACGTGTACTTCTCTTATTATCAAAGCAAAGAAATACTTATATCCTCAGAACTTCCGCCTGTGAATAAAAAAAAAAAAATTAAAAATGTAAACTATAAATGAAACAATGACCAGAATTTCTTTCTGAAAATACTGTATTGAGTTACTAAATAGTTTCCAATAGCGAAACCTCTTTCAAATTGCATATACCTAGTGGTTTAATAACAGGTGTGCTCCACCTTCTTGATTTTTACTGTTGCACAGGGAGTCCAGAGTGTTGTCATTTTCTCACTTTATCTCCTATTTTCTTCCTAACATGCAAATATACTCTAAAAATCATTGGGAATTTCCAGTTTTAGTGAAAAAAATATACAGATCTAGGTTCAACAAAGGTAGCCATTTCCAACAATCTCTAGCAAACACAACACAGCTGACAGCTGAATGTTACAAATGGGGCCTCAGAAACAAGGCTTAACAATTTTGTTTAAGATCACAAGTTCCCAACCAACACTTGAGCCTCAAAAGAATGCCCATTAGCTGCTATAAAAGCAAAATTGGGAGAGCTTTGTGATTCAGTGGAGGGCCTGAATAGCACAGACAAGCAGACACACACCAACACACTGGAGAGTAGTATAAATTCTTCAATTTGAATAATTTCCACGCTTTTTTATTTCCTCACGCTAATATGAAATCATGTCTTGTTTCAGTTAAAAACATTTTTCCGTTCTACATTTAATCACGTTCACATTTCTTTCTGGTTTAGCTCTCATTACTCTCTTTACCAGTATGATTTTATATTGTTAAGAACAAAAAATGCTGTAGCTATAGTTGTTTTGTCCCACTGTTGTTTTCTTTGAGCTTTTGTTCAATGCATGGAAAGATGCTAACCTTTCTGTGCTATCTTAACTGCAGTGATCTGGGAGCAAAGCAAATGAGATTTAGTAGATATGTTTCTGTTGTCATTATTAAACTTCATATGCTTTGCTATGTAGGCAACGTGGTTTATTTCTCTTAACTTGAAAGAGGTTTCTGTCTTATTGTTGCAATTTATTAAGGGCAAACAATCTAGAGCTTATAATAGGCCTGTAGGCAGAACAAAGCCCTTGTCAAATGGAAGGGTTGGCTGCTCAGCTGGGTAGCATGTAAATGTGCAAAAAGAACTGTTCTGTTCAAAGACACTAGACATGCTTTTTAAATAAAACATCTCATATAATTGAGAGTTGCCATTTAAGTGTTGTGTTGGAAATGTTAATTTAAAAAAAAATAATTTAACTGAAGAAATAGAGCTGCAGTGTATTTTTTTTGTAAACTACTATAATAAACAAAATCCCACATATCACTAGTTTTTTTTTAGTAGAGCCTGAACATTGTATGTTTCTAAAATGGCAGCTTACTGTCATTTTATAACACTGTATTATGCAAGTCAGGATAAGTTCATTGATTGCTATATTCACCTGGGCAGACCACATAAACTTGATCTTATCCAAGACATATTTTGGGGTTTGTATTAAATGTAAGAGATCACTCTGCCTGTTACTTTGATATAGTATCATATCTCAAAAAGTAAGACAGTTTCTCATTCTACAGCTCATTTAAAATTTCTCATTATGTGCCTCCTTTGCAAGAGCTGAAATTAAAATGACAGATAAAGATAACAACATAATAGGCATTTTTTTCCATGCACTGGTCCACTTGGGCACAGGCAGTTCTTTTTTTCCTCTTCTGTTGAAATGCATAATCAGGACAGTACCATCAATTAGATTTTTCACTTTAACTTTTCATAATGTTTCCAGACTTCACTATTTGGCAAAGACAATTGGGACAGATTTCTTTATTTTTTCCTCTGGCCTAAAACTCAAAACCCCCCACTTCCCAAACTGTTACCACCGAAGAGTTTATTAAATGGCTGAAAAAGACAGCTGGTCCCACCATCTGTTAAAAATTTTCAGGGGCCAAATGAAACAGGTTACACCTTTAGCCATGCCAAGTCTTCCAATACCCCCTCCCTCTCACAGCCTGTGGAGGGCTAATCTGAATTTCACGCTCTGATTTTGCTATTGCTAATGTCTGAGCTTCTTATGTGTGCTTCTTGTAGTTGCTTATATTAGTTCTCTAGCAGTAACAAAAGCTCCCCTCTCCTTTCAACCTAGCTCATTTGCAATCAACGGAATCCTGGGTCTATAGTCTCCTTTACAATAAGATACTGTACCTTGAAGGAAACCCACAGAGAACCTAATATCCGACTTTTTGGAGCAACAGAGAAAACCAGGGGTACATTTCTGTTGTTTTGCAGCCACTTTTCTATAAATGCTAATGGAAGTAATTCAGATGTGCCAACAAAGACAGAATCTGCAACACACTGCAGGTGTGAGGGGGCTGAAACAAAAGGGATGCTAACCCTAATGGTATTTCTTGTCATTAACAATTCTTTGATGTTCATACTCGAGGCTCTCTTTTATCTTGTAGTTTTTCAGCCATCTTTGTTAACATGCAGTGCAACTACATCTTTTTTTCCCTAACCTTTAAAGACATCTGCAAAATGTTTATGCTAAGTTAGTTTCCATAGCATCTTTCTGTAACACACACAAGTAAAATGAGATAAAGCTTGCAAGGTTATTATTAAAACATCAGTAAGTTCCTATCATTAAGTGAAAGGAGCAGATCAATAAAAAGAAGCTCTTAATGTTACTTTAATAAGGATGAGTTTCTTGTAACAGGACTGGGGATTAACTTCAGTGTAACAGAAGTGGTGTTTATAATACAGCAGGTCTGTTGATAAGAAACAGATTGGTTTACTTCTAGTCATTAAAAATAATTACAAATATCAGAGTTCCTATATTGAAGAGCCTTTCACAATGTAATATGTTTAAGGACATTCTGATTTTCCAGAAGGGATTTCTCTGCCACTAAGTGGGCAATGGCATTCAGTCAAGGCTCTGTAGGTGGAGTTTCTCCTTATCCATCTGTCTTTCCATGACTTACAGATGGAAAAACATTGTGTCTTTTAAAATGTTCAACTCAGTAGGATGACAGTAAAATGAAATGAACAATCAAAGCACATAAGATGCCAATCTGAACTACTGCACAGCACTACCAGCAGACCCAGTGTTTTGCTCTCATCCCATCGGTCATGTCCTGTTAGATCACATCCCATTTTATCACAGTCTGTTGCATTATTGTTGCAGCATGCTGGAATGTTAAATAAGCAACATAATCAATCAATACCAATTTCCAATTGGAATTCAGCTGTAAATCTGCACAGAGTTAAAAATGCTGGAGACTGTAATATAAGTTATCAAAAGATACAGTTTTATGAAGCTTTCTGTTCTGTTTGTCTTTTAAAACTTCATTTCTAACAGATCAATTTAATCAAATAAATGAAGTCTGTGCCTGCATTTAGTACTTAACTTTGAATTTGGATGTAAACTTCCATCACACTAATCCCACAGAACAAGAACATAAAGAACAGTGGTTACATTCATACTTTTTCTTCTTTTACAGCTTACTTTCATCTTGAGGTGTAAAGGCAAACTAGGAACAGTGTAGTTAATATATTGTCTTGTCCCAGATTTTAGCTGTATGGATTGATAGACTGAACTGCATCTCTTGTTTAATCTACAGCATTCATCAGTCTTAGAAATGTGTTTGGGAATTGGGTATCTTAGATTATTGACAATTTAATCAAATTAACAGATTATTTAAAATTATTTTTCTTGCAATAGCACTGAGGAGTGCCTATTCCTGGCGTGATAGAAATCACAAAACAAGAAGTTTCTGTTCCAAAGATTTTGTGATGTCAGTAAGAGCTGTTCTGCCATAGAAGCCTTTACATAATCTCTCCCATTGCATTAACTGTGTAAATTTGTTGTTTCTAACAGGGAGAAAGAACAAAAAAGTATTGAACAAACTATGTCACACAATTTTGTGGAAGTAGCTCCTCTGCATCCCTCTCCCTTTGCTAAGGACCCCAATGCAGCACCTCCATATTGCCATTTCCTGACTGCACAGAAGTGCCTTAGTCCAACACTCAGCTTTTTGAAGATCACTTCCACCAGAGACACAAGACCCTCCTACCCCTGTCCTGGGCTCACCCATCCTTGTCACTGCATTACGCAGCACAGCACCCCAGTTCTGCTACTGCAGTTTTAGACAGGTCTTCATCAGAAACTTACCATGAGCAGTAGCACCATTTTTGGAAACAGCCCTGACAGGCCAGCCTGCCGCCCTGCCTCCTTCTCTCCCAGCCCTGCACTCCAGCCCAATGAATGCACCCAGTCTTTCTTGGGGTAATGTTACTTTCACTGAGAGATGAAGACAAGACTTTCAAGCCTACTTTTCACTGGAAATGGGTCAGAATTGAGACTAGGTCTTTTGCAAAAAAATGCAAACATGTCAATACACTTACTTGCCTGCTCCATTTGCCAACTATTTGGTAACATGCTATTTAAATTATAAAAAAAAAAATTCTGCAATTTAATTAAAAAAATAGGCCTGCCAAACAAAGTCAAGGAATTTAATCTATTACTGGTCTAATCAATAATATGTAATCTGGTTTCTGGAAACATTACTCCAAGATGTGTTTTTGACTTATCTGTTCTTATGTCCTTTAGCATCACAGCACATGAACACTACAATAAACACTTCCCTGATAACACAATGTATATATTTACTGTTCTGACTGATAGTGGATTTATACAAGTAATAAAACATTTTCCAATAATTCTGGACAAATCCATTAAGACGAGTTAGGGCATGAGCCTGTGTTTAAAGACACAGTGAGCTATTATTATGAATTGTTGGCTTCCTCCCTTAGCAGTTCCAGTGTCCAGCACAGAGACACAAAGCTTCCCACAGAGTTCTGTAACCTTTAGCTCTGGCCCAGAGGACTGCTCCCTAGCTTCTGGTTTTCACAGCATTCTGTGCTACTTTTCTCAGTCTGGGAGTCCTGTTTTGTTGTCAAGCAGAAACATTTTCTCTTAACTAAGCATTTTGCTACAACTCCTCACAGGGTGAACAGTCTTAAAGAAAAGGCCCATTAGCAAAACACATTTCTAGTGTTAACAGCAAAGCTGGCATTATTTCTTTTATTTTGTTGTCACAGTTATAAGCAGGGTGGATAAGTTTATTACATGCCATGTCTTATGCGTTTATCAGTACTACAACTACTTACCTGTTTCTTATAGGATGATACATTTGTGCCATATAGCATTATTTTTACTTGTATGTACTATATGTATCTGGTTAACCAGCAGACCTATAAAAATGTTATGGCTTTGCTGTCTCTCAAAATTCTCCTTCCATTTTGAGAAAAAAAAAAAAAGAATGAGAGTATGGTAGACTTCAGTTATTTATCTCATTGCGAACTATTTTACAATAAGAAAGCAATACCCCAATGCAATTACAGTTCTTAGAAAAGGAGGTAAAATTTTAAAACTGGCACTTAAATCCCATTTTATATTAATTTAAATTAGCTGTAAAATGGCTAGTAGTACCACCCAGACATGTTGACCTCCAGACACTTGCTTCCACAACAAAACTGCCTTCTTGCTCCCTCTCCATGAAATCATGTAACTTTTCCCCAAATTATGTATTTTTGAATTTTCACTGAAAAAGAAACTTGTGAAGAAACTCTACTTACAGTGATGGACCTGAGCTCTAAAATGTGAGACTTGATCATACGTCCTCATATGCATGAAATCAAGGAAAGACCAATGGATACTGAAAAGAGACCACTGTGTATTAAAACTGCAGGCTTTAGGCATTCTTAGGCATACATGTTGTGCACTATCAGAGACAACCACATAACAAAGTGTATGAAACTCATCCTGTTTTCCTACTGTTTACTGAATTTGATACCAAATAAGAATAGACCTAAACACACTACATATCTTCATTTTCTTATTTATTTTTATTTTTAATAAATTACTTATTTAAAACCATACCTGTTTTTCATTACAATACAATATATAAATAAAAAAATATTCCTTCATAATAATGGATGTTGGTTATGACAATGAAGGTTAGAGAATATCCAGTCAAGATTGTCTTTAAATAAGGTATAGCAAAAATCAAAGTGATCTGAATATAGAAAATAGAAACATTAGGAGATTCCTTACAAGTCTTTATAGTGTGCAACCATTTATATTGAATGTGAAGTGCACTGGGGGTATAAAGAAGGTAAATTGGCAGCTCCCTTTTACCTTCTGACAGCATAAGTCAGAAGGTCTCCAACACAATTAAAAAGAACCACATTTAACTATATATCTTTTGTTTAAAACTGAAACAATAAATCAATTTTTTGTCTGTGTGCATGTGTGTGGCCTGTGTAGTGTTTAGTACCACAGTGTACCAGAAATCAGGAATTTAGTGGAATTAAAACACAATGAGACAATTGCTTGCAAGTATAAACATTCACAGTTACATAAAACATAGAAAAAGGTAATATAACTATATAATTATATAAGCATTATGCATGTACTAGCAACTATGCTAAATGACATAAGAAGAAATTTTCCTTCCAGGAAGTTGAATTTGTAACTGTCCAGTGTGAGTTACTTTCTATACCTACCACTGAAAAATTTGGGTTTGATTGTTACCACCCATTTCCAAAAGGAAAATCAACTTCTGGCCTGATTTGACTCAGCAAAGACTTTAGCTTTACATTATTTATAGCTATATTTTATAAGCTTCTAAGAAACAAGAAATTCTTGGATGGTCTGACAGGGGACACTTAAAAGACCTTCAGTGCACAAAAGCCCTTTCCACCACTCTTACAGTGTATGGGTGAGGGAGGTCACACTGGGGGCAAATCTAAGATGGCTGCAATTTACTCCTATTCTAAGGTCCCTTTAATGTTACTGAAGTGATGTAAATGTTTATGTGTGAAGCACGTTTAAAATTACCAAATGAAAGGGGCTAATCTCCAAAAGCTCCCTGCCTGATTTTTGTGGGCACAGAGAGAAGTTTTTAAGCTGCCATAACTGAAAGGGAGAAATTTTCCTTAGCAAGAATTGGTTTCTAGTGCCATTAAGGTCTACAGAAGAAATTTACTTTAATCCCTTGTTGAGCTTCACCCCTTTCTCTCCCATCTGCTGAAAACTGTTTACTATATTACACACCAAGAAATTTTCTTCTTCCTAACAGGATTTAAACTCTTCTATAAAATATTAAGAACAGGATATATTATGATCTAGTAAGCAAAATACATTAATATTTGAAGCTAATATATGTGAAAGGAAATAAATCAGGACAGTGCTTCTTCAATAGTATCAAAACATGCTGCCACTGACTGATCATTATACTGACATGTGTCCTGTACTCCTTTCCTTCCACAACTCAATCAACCCAAACACATGCTTCCATCAACGTGGGAACAGAAGTTCAACTCTGGACAGTTTTAGTATGACTGCACGGCTCTATGGCAAGCTGAGGATAAGGTCTTTAATAATCTAAAGCCCTATATGTGCTTTAAAATGAGGATAAGAGAAGGCCACCTCACAGGGGTTGTCTGTAGAGCGTAAAGTGAATTGATCAAAAACAAATGAGGAAAAGTTATGAAATAATAAAATATGCAGACTGGTTTTGTGCAGTTTTTAGCCAGTAAAAAGTAACAAGAATGAAATCCCACTACTCAACAGCAGCTTTTCAATAGTAACTTCAATATAAATTAGCAACATTAAACTATTTTGAAAAAATTGTAGCAGATGTAGATAGTGGCATTGCATAAAACAAGGAAAATATTGTATTGTACCCTTTCCATGCAATTAAAGACTGATTACAATCATCTTTGAAGTCCATTTCCGATGGCTGAGATTGACACAAGCTTAACAATTGGGAAGAAGCAAAAAGAAGAAACCTAAGGAATGTACTTAGGGTGTGTTTGTATTTTGCTTGTGCTTTACTATTTAATGTTCTGTAGCTGCTCTTGCTAACTTGGGCCCTCACATTCAGCAACATAATTACATGCTGAATTTTCATTTACTTCAGTGGGGCTTAGGCTTTGGATTAAGTGCTTCACTGAACTACATATTATTTTTCACTTTCCCTTACTTCTTTATTAAATTAATAGACTACTCAAGAGCAATGTGCAAGGTAAACTGTTGATTTTCAGACACATGGCATAATACCTAGCTGGAACCTTACTATCAATTAGCTAAAACAACTGATAAACAATTGATAGAGTCTAAATATGCATAATAATGATGTGAATTGAAGAAATATTAAAACTTTATCTTTTATATTCCCAAATAATTTTCAAAAAGGAAGGATGGAACAGCAAAACATCAATATTGCTAGAACTCCATGTGATCTATGTCAATATAAGAATGTAGTAAGTCATTTGACTTCTAAAGTGTTTTCTTCCATCCAGATACATTACAAATTAATGGAGAATGTATACATTGTGTAGGAAAAGTTGTATGTTATTTTTGATGAGGTATCATAACAAATACTCATTGTTATATTTTGACAAAATGTAAAGAAACTGATCTACACATACTAATCTAGATTAGTTGCCATTCATATTTGCACTGCATTTTTGAATATCATTGATGTATGTGCACCTACTCACCTGCTCTGTTGTTTAAAAGTCCCTAAATTTTAAAGGTTTTAAAGTACCTTCAAAGTAAATCCACCCAGACGTACAGCAGAGGAGAATGAGGAGTGAACTGAAGGACTCAATCTCTGTCAGGATTTTACCTTTTAGTTTCAACCTTCTGTCTCACATTTTGGGTGAAGTATGAGTTCTTCCTGGGACAAATGAATCCTTCTCTCAGCCTCATCTGCCCTGCCTGACAATTTCTGTGTTTATTAGGAGAGACAAAGCTTTTGCTGAACTACCTATTTCATTACCTTTTCTCCTTTCAAACCTGGCTTAGGGATGTTCTAACTGCATTTGGGTTTCATTTCACAGAATCGCACTGAATCACAGACTTTCTGAGACTGTAATAGACCTCAAGCCCAGCCTATGACCCAAGACTATGACATCAGCTAGAATGCCATCTTTCCCCCATGCCATCTTTCCTTGCCCTGTGGTCAAAAAGACAGTGCCAGTGAATCCTGATAGTAAGAAAATCTGTAGCTTAAGAAACAGGTATGAACTACATCTCCACAAGGAAGAAGGTTTTTTAGAACAGAGCAGGGTAAACCTACTGGAGGGGGCATAAAACCAAGGATTATCATTAGGTCAATATAAGACATGGTCAGATTTAATCAGCATGGTTTGAGGTACACATAAATGGTTTATTTCCAAATTTTTTTTTTACAACAGCTTGTATGGAAAAGAAGCAAAGAATTGTCACAGATCAAAACTGTGGCTCAGGAACAGAAAGTAAAGAGTAAGATGAAACAGTCGGCTTTTGTCACGGAACCGGTTATCAGCAAAGCATCTCAGTGTCCACAGAAAGTTACATACTGTTTCATTAAGTACTTGGAAAGAAAGTGAAAAGCATGTGGAAAAATGTGCAGGTGACATGTTTTTTTCCCTGCTACATGCAAAAAGGCTGTGGAAATGTAGGAATCACTGCAGCCCAGAGATACAGGTTAAGAAATTAAAGAAAAAAAAAAATATTTGCATGAATAACAAGAAAAACTAGTTATAATGATCATTTCAGTCACAAGGACTATATGTAGCAGTGTGTGAAAAAGTAGCTTTAAAACTCTTTTGTTTCTATATGATTTGAAATAATTCTTAAAGTTAAACTTATGGTAAACTAGTATTTTATAAGAAAAATATTTACAAGGAAAATTGAGACACAATTATTATTTTAGATTACTTTGTACATTTTTGTAGTGTTAAAAGTCGTAACACAGCACAGAAAGTTATAATGTTTAATACCAGTCTAACGAAATACAAAACATTTTCACAATGACCCCAAGTGAAAATTTTTTGTATGGAGTTCTTTTAATCCAGTTCAGCTCCTTGATCTTATTTTTCACACAGCTCTACCAGCAGTTGTGCCAGCACAACAGAAGGGATGGCACAGGGTGGGAACAGCAGCCCGGGGGGGAACAGGGAAGAAGGGGTTGGAGCTGTATAAACTAACCTTGCTGCTAAAGAAACACGTCTGTTACCAGCATTGACACAAACAGGTAGTGCTGCTCTCCTTTACTGGAACTGCTTATAGAATACAGCTAAATGGTACAATTTACAGCTGCAAAACCAGGTCTTAGTGAAAGTAAGTTACTAGCTGAAATTGTACTTTTTAATATATTATATAAACACATACACACAAGGTCAATTAGAAGAGATCACCAGCATGAAAATATTCTTACCAGTATTAGTCAATAGAGTAAGTGAGGTTCAGCTTTGAGCAAAAGACACACCTCTTGAAGAAGGAGGAGATGGGGAACTGAGAAAACTGTCATCTTCAGGGATAGATTCAACTGCTGACAAAGATTTATAATACTCATCTTCTCCATCCAGCACTTTGATTTGCCTTGAAAGAAAACATTTATTAAGTTAAAAAATTAAATCTGTCAGTATCTTCAGAAATACAAAATTCTCTATGGATGTGAAAATGAAGAATGCCAATACAAGAAAGCACAAAAAAAAAAAAAAAAAAAAAAAAAAGGTGGGATGATTTGATGAGAAAGGTACAGCTTTTATACATACTTTTTAATGATTATACTCTGAATGGTTCTGAGGTACAGTGAAATACAATATAGTCTTTCAGTTTTGGTGCACAGAATGATAGACCAATTATTTGTGTCAAATGGGCATTTCATTTGAGCAACATGGCTTTTTTTGTCTGTATATGTTCCACAAGCAGGGTATGATTTTGATAACATATTTCAGCTGGTGGTTTGCTGTGAATATGAGCCAAAGACTACATCACCAATTTTTGAGGAAAGCCCTATTGACATCAAGAGGCTTTCATTTTCCTATGATGTACGATGAGTACTGCAGCCCCATGTTAGTGTTATTATTCCCTGAACAGGAATACAGACTTTTTTAAACTATGGAAAATAAATCAAATCTTGTGCAGTCATGCAAAAGTTTGGGCTTTAACCTTGACTCAAAGACCTTACAAACAGGAGGTTTTCATACAGTTCAAACAGTTGTTCATACAGTTATAATATTCAAAAGATTAATTAAAATCAGAGGAAATAATAGAGAAAGTTCTAACATTTTTGGAGTAGGTGCATTTTCAAGAATAAGCATCCATCACTTCTCTCCAGTCCACGTGATCAGTCAATGAAATATTTTGGCAGTTGCATAGTAGCCAGCTTGGCTTTTTTAAATTGTTTTCATCGATTTATACCTATCACCAGGTGATAACTGCTCATGTGACAACGAGAATTGACTCTGCTCAATGCAGAAGGAGCAACGCCCTTTTTGGGCTGACTGGCCTCTGTCAGTTCTTAGAATGTGCTCCCCCAGGGAGGGCTGAAGCCCATTGTGAGTGTGCTGCTGCAAAGCTGGCAGGACTTCTGTCCGTGTTCTAGGTCAGAGCACTTCAGTTTCAACACCCTTCATCTGGCACCTTTCACTAGTGATAAATGCACTTAAAAACATGAAGAAAGATGTGGTGGGTTTAGTTTTTTTAATTTTTTCTTTTATATTTTATTTTTTTAGTATAAGTTCTCACAGAAAGCTGGGGAGCGTATTTTGTAAGAATCAGTTCTAGTGTCTGCAGACAGCAGTACATGCAAGTTTTAAATTTGCTTCTGCAGAAAATGTCCAATGTCAATGCACAGAAATATGTTAATTGTTTATTTTTAGAAACCTCTCTAGAAAGTTTTGCATATTCTGTAATATCACAAAGGACTTCTTCTGTTTACAGTTGCTTAGAACTAAGAAGATAGATATTTACCCAAGTTTTCTTGGCTTCCTCTTGCTCCCTTGATATTCTAGAGTTCCCTGTGGAGAGGGCCAAGAACACACAGTCAAAGCAAAGCAGCAAGTCGTTAATTTTTAATTCAAAGTGATTTTGTGTTGAATGCAAGCAGATGCTGATAATATCAGAAGTCACAGCATAATTTTTTTGATCAAAGGGCTCAAGTGAGCCTGATGAAGCATGCATCTTGCTCGTCTTTGATAAACCACATCAATTATTCACCGTGAAGGCAGACATCCTGACATGAAAGCAACAGATAAAGAGCATAAGCACATGTTCAAGACGAGAGCAGAAGAACGTGGGGGTGGGGCTGGAGGGGCTGAAACAGGTATTAATAACAGAATTATTAACTGGAAACAAAGCCAGTAAAACAGCTTTATTGCCACTTTGAACTCACGTTTAACTGGTTATAGTACATGTTGTCCTCAGGGCTATTCAGCATTTTGGGCTGCTGACATCGTCGACGAGGTGTTCTCAGCTTCTGTTCAAGACAGTTTTCTGAACCTACAGTAAGATAACACAATTTAGTTTTAAGCTGTGCCAGGTGCTGTGAACATCTTAGCGTATTTTAGTGTGTAAACAGTCTTTTCTTAAGTCCTATTTGGTCTTGGACTTATTAGCAAGTCTGTCCTATCCAAAGTAAGCACACAGAAACTCGGGGATCTTAGTTTTCTCTTTTGAAACTTAGTTCAAACACAAGTTTTTAAGCAGAACTTCATTTTTACTTTTACAACATTTTTTACTCTTCCATATATCTATATCACACAGCTCCTCATTCCTTTCACACTTTATCTTAGTATCTTCTCTTATCTAAGCAGGAAATGAGGTATATTGTGACTAGCTAGGGATGTATCATTCAGCAGCAGCAAAACCGTTTTTCTACAGTAGACAGTAATAAAGCCCTTTGACTGATGAGTCCTGGTCTATTATAATTTTTATTATATAGAAAGGTTACTCGACACAGCTCTCTGTTTAATCAGAGTAACCGGACCATTTTGGAATTATGCTTTCTTAATATAATTTGTGATGTGCTGTAAAGTAAAAGTTGCTTGAAGTCATCTGGAAAACAGAGTTTAAAGATGAAGGAAATATTTCAGAAGGGGTGGATTTTGAAAAGAAACAGCCTCTTTTTTTTTTTTTTTTTTTTTTTGTATTAAGGAAGAAAAGACATTAAGGTATGCTGCACTCTATTTTACCAGGAGTTTTCTGTGGCACATCCTCTAGACAACTATTTTCACAATTAACCAGATTCACTAGGTTACTAAAAGACACTGTGGGGGCTAAAGACAGGTCATTTACTTTTCAAAAAATTCTTCCAATGCCTTTAACTTTTTTGCTATCTCCCTGTTAAAATTATTTTAGTGACAGTATGAATAGAACAGTTTTTGGTGACACTGAAGGAAAAATACACATCTGAAAACATCTGCATTCTATACTACATGGGAAACTTACTCCAATATAAAAGACAAGCATGAAGATCAAGTAGAACATGAGTTCCGTTAAACACTTCAAAACTGAAGTCAGCGTGGCTTGTGCAGGCACAGGGCTCTAATCTCACAAATCCATTTGTAAGATCTGGCCCTGAAGAGCAGGTAATATTACAAAAGGAGGTTTATTATACACCCAGGCTTAGAGTTTGCAGCTATTGTACTTTTCTGTAATTATGGATTGTGGTAGAGGAGGTGGTTGAACTTCAGCCTTTTCAGCCAGATGACCGACTGTTCTGAGAGATTTTCTCTCTCTCACTCTTTCTCCCTCTCAACAGTAAAATTTGAAAGATATTAGTTTCCTCTCGGTGTGGGACTGCAGCGTCCATGTGGGAGGGAAGCACTAGTTTTGTGCACTCATGTTCCTTCACAACACTTGGTAAGGATGGTGGGTTAAATGGCTGCTAGGGAACTAACTGCAGAGCTAGGTCTAAAATTAAAAAAAAAAAAAATTATAGAGAAAGGTTACATTTCTCCAGTATTGTTTTCAGTTGCAAGGACATATGAGCCTTTTTTTTTTTTTTTTACAGCAATGTAGTTCTTGAATATGTCTCCACAAATGACTTTATTCTAGCAAGAGGCTGGTATGAATGAGGACTCAAGTCCTCACAATTCTGCATAATTTCAAACATCTCTCTCCAGCTTACCAGAAATAAAATCACAGCACACAAATATTTAGAAATTTTCAGACAGTACAATAATATGATAGAGTATGCTTTTTGCTTTCCCCAAATGCTGTTGTGGCATTCATATTATTTTTTTCAAAACACCTTTATGCATAGTCTTTGTTTTAAAAATGTCTTTTATTCATTAGGATTCTGAGACACTAATATTTTGCTCTATCTTTTTATCCTGACACTAAATTATTTCTGTGCATTCTATGGGTGGTCTGCAGCTTGTATCCTTCAAAGGAAATACCCTTTCAGTGAGCCCATTTGTCTTAGTGTTTAGTAGCATACTACATGAAGAGTACAAAATCTGGTAACATTTATCATAAAGTACAATATCTGGAGAAAACAGTATTACCATGTGCTCAACACTCAGCCGTAGGATAGGCATTTAAATGCTGTTCTAAAATATTTTGTTTTGATGACAAACTTAAAGCCACCAGTATGAAAGAAGTCACCTGTCATTTTAATAGCAACAGCATCAGTACCATTAACAGAATATTTTCTACACTGCACCCAAATTGTGCCAAGTGATTCTGGCATGTCCAGGCTCCTGAGTTTGCTACAAATTGAGAGACCAGATGAGAGAGTGAGCACATGCACTTCCTTCAGGTTGTCCTTTAGCACCATTTCTAAAGTAAGAGATTCACCCCCCTTTTTGTCTGGAAGAAAACCTTTCCTTTTTAACTCTAAGCACAAAAGCTCCTTAGGTTACAACTTCTTTTTTGGTAAATTCCTTACTGCAGTGCAGAAATAACACAGAGTAGGCAAAATGCCTTCTGCCAAGTACACTATGTAGCTGACCTAGCAAGTGAAGGGTAGCTGAGGTTCTGGTCATCCTCCTCTTTCCTCACTTGAACCCAGAGAGGCTGATACACGTGGGCGAGCAGGTTCATGCGGATGCTTCCCTAAAGCTACCACAAAATTGATGCTGCTTACAGTGAAGGGAATGAGAAACTGGCAAATGGGTAAATCTGTTGGAGTATGAATTATTTATAAGTAAACAAAACAACGGTGTCTCTGTTTAGTCCTCTATTACCACTATTGGTTATCCTTTTTATTTTTCTGATACGTAACAGCCCAAGCCAATAGGCCAGGATCTCAGTGCTCAGACTGATTAAAGAGACGTATGTTTTCAACTAAATGCCAACTCCAACACTTGAGTTACATTTTTAAGAAAGGGGAATTGCATAGTTGGAAAGCAGTGTCTCTAGGAGAGGCTTGGGAATCACCATGGATTTTCTGCTGAATGTGAAGTAGAGTGGGTGCAAAGCAGAGGACTACTCCATAGAAATATGAACAGTTTAAAATAATTATGTGCTCAATTATAAAAGTGGGTGCTGTAAACTGCAGAATGTATTAAGAACAAGAACAATCTGAAATCTAGAAAACCTATCATATGGTGAGAAATTTAAGACTTTTCTACTTTTTTTTTTTTTCAAAGGAAGGTTAAAAGGTGATTTGAAGCAAGTCTAAACCCTGGTAAAGAAGGTGGAGGGTTTTTCAACAAAAGTCTGAACTATCTAATGGTCAGAAATGGAAGAAAATTTCAGACCAGAAATACAGCACACAGTGAAAGCAATCAGTCAGAAGAAAGAAAATATTTAGCAGTATGAAGGAAGTTCAGGTTGAGACTGGAAGCTTTTAGAAAAGGTATGTTTTGACTCAAGCTAAAATTCAGAACTGTTCGGGATATGACATAGATCACTTCCAGCTTAATATGAACTCATTTCCCCAAAGTGATTTTTATCGTGAGTCTCAATCTGCAGAAGATTTTGTACTGATCTTTTGATTTCAGGGATATACTTTCACCTCTGAATTTCCATGTGTTACTTCTTCTCTGCTTTCTTATGGCTGAAATGGAAATATTTTTCTTCTATTAGCTGTCACATCCATCATACTGACACTTTCTATGACATCTCTTGGCTTGGAGATGATTAGCACATTTCTTACGCTGTATCTTATTTAAATGACTTTTCTGTTTAAGAATCCATCCTTCCCATAAGCTGCAAAGGACTCTTTCAGAAATGCACAAATTGCCAAACAGTAAGATTTAAAAGAAGACTTCAAAATGCTCTTTAGCACTGACACAAGGACTTTCACATCTAGGATTTGGGCTCTGACCAGTACTTTCAAAACAGTACCTGCAAAAATGTATTTTTCTAATGACTTCCCTTGAGGCAGATGACTTCACTTGATATTCAGTCAAGATCTCATCTTAGATGTCCTGTTTGTCTTGCTTATCATGGTATTGAAAACCTGAGGATCAGGCACTGGGAATGCTGTGTGCCAGTGCCACAAAACAGGCTGCATTACCAATTCCCTTGCTGATAGAACTCCATCCACCACAACACACACGGGTGTTGAAAGGTGGAGCCGAGTACTCTCATTTTCCTTTTGAAGGCATTTGCCCAAAGCAGGTATGTCTGGGGTTAGTCTTGTCTCTTTCTGTTATAGGTGAACACAAACCTAGTATCACAGGAAGGGTAGGCCTTCCCTAATTACTCAGGGAGATTTAGAGTATGAGACAGGGCAGCCTGCTAAAGGAAAGTTAATGGAGCCTTTTAGGAGATCATATATATTATTAACACAGTAAGCAAATAAAGTAGATAAATAAGTATGACCAAGAAAAACAGTAAGCATGTAGCTGATTTCCAATCTATAATATCAGATGAAACATGAAAGTGCAACCCTTAATTATAAGCAAATATTAGCACAGACTCATGGGATCTCATCATAGCATCTCAAGGTCTACATTCATGAAAATTTAAGCAATGTTTAAAATCATGTTAATTTGTTCTTTGTTTGTTTCTTTTCCTGCCAGTCTAATTTATTCCAAAAGACTTTGGTTCTCAAGCCTGGATATATTGATCATGCCTATGTAAAGCATTGTTATAGCCTGGGGAGAAGACTTTTGTGGAAAAACTTGTCTTTGTTCTCCTTTGATAATTTATATATATTTTGATGTTTTTAAGCTTTCCCAGTTTTGAATCATTTTTCAAGGCAGCAAGTTAACTTCACTTTTTCTCTTGAAGTCTTAGGCAGATGCAGAAATGACCTCACAGGCAATGATAATATACATCGTCCTCCTGGACTGGATGCTAAGTGGATAATTATGTGCAGCATGTTGATTTCAAGGAACAGCTACATTTTCTTCTGTGTCATACAAGTCTGTTCAAGCAAGGGACTCAAGGGGATAGTGATTCTGGTCCCACTCATATCAACGTTAAATGGGAGAGACTGAATGTCACTCACGCAGTAAAAAGTGCTGTAAAAGAACTAGGCCTTATGATTTTAATTATTTCAGCTTTATTAAAAAAAAAAAAAAAGAGATATATTTACAAAAGGCACATACTATTTGGCCACGAGTGCTCATACAAACATATTTTCCTCCCTTTCTCATTCCCATGATTTTCCACCATTTGCACAAATTTACATACTTTTTTACAAATTTACAAATTTTGCACCATAAGTGCAGAACAGGGGTAAAGTGAAAAACTTGCCTGAGAAGCAGAGTGGATACTCAGGCAGCTAGCCCCCACTATGCTCCTGCTGTGCCTGACTGGCTGCTATACTCAAGACAGTTAATGTGGACAATATCTTGCACATCCCTGTACTAAACTGAGCTCAGTGTGACTTTCATATGAGCACACAATAAAAGACACCTGGCCAACATTACAGGTTATTTGCACGCTGCCTGTTAAATCTTACCAACACTAAACGCATCAGAAACAAGGACAGAATAACAGGTCTAATAAGCTTCACAGAACAAGTACTGTAGAATAATCTGTAGTTTCATTTGGGAATACTGACATTATCAGGTCTGTGATATATACTGTAAATTTAATTATATTATGGTAGTTCTGCAAAAATCCTGGGGGCTGATAGAAAATAAACACAGTCTCCGAATGAGTTTAATATACAAGCTAAAACACACCAACAGACACCACCACAGGGTAGGAGATTAGCAAGACTACTTGGTGACTTAGTAAAGAGATAGAGTCTTTTTCACTTTTGAGGTTAATGAGAGGGGAAACAGAAAACTACAGGAAAGAGAAATGGACAGGAAAAAGACAAAAAAATGAAACAGTCAAGTAAGATATTGAGAAACTAAGGAAGAGAAGAAAAGGGAATAAACAACCATTAATGGTGAAGCAGCAGAACCTAAGTTCTGGTATCAGAGGATTTGATTAATCCACTAGTATCACGATATTGATATATTTACTACTATTTAACAATTTTAATTCTCTCCAGGATACTCCATGCTTACCTAGCAATAGCTTCACAGTGCTGCATATATTTTAAAAGGTCATCCATTCTGTTGATATAATGAGATATGAGAGGAACCTTTCTCGACACCAAATTCCCTCTGTCTCTTCCTCACAGAAAAGTGTCCAGGGATATTTATAGGGGCTGGTGCTCTTCATGCTACTATTGACAAGCAAGCATGGAAAGAACAACAAATCAGATGTCCTTTGAGGAGTTACAAGGCCTCAACCCTTACTAAATCTCAGAAAATATCTTATATGAGCTTCGCATAAGTGTTACTAAGGGAAAGGATGTGAACTACTTTACTAAAAAAATAAATAAATTAATGCTTAAAAGAGTTATTAAACCTTAGCAAATCCTGCAACTCCAGTGCACTCAAAGCTCTTACTGGGATTTGATAGGTAAGAAGATAGGTAAGATAGGTAAGAATACCTTAGATTTAATTATTTTCAGTGTCAAGTCCTTTCTAGTCTAAGTCTCCAAATGCAGCTACCATATTTACTGAAAACACAGAATCCGGAGGAGTAAAAAATCCTATGATAGAAAGATTTAAAATAAAACAAAGCCAAGCTTCACGATCACCTCAGATCCCACACACAACTGTGGTGAACTAGAATTCTGTTTATTCAGATGGCGTGTGCTCTCATAGTGCCAAGAGCCATAGACTGCTAGGGAAACTAGTGTAGCCTCTTTGATGTCATGTGCATCCCAGAGTCCATAACATACTGCTAAAACTGTGAGCATAGCCTTTTGTTTATAACCCTAAACAGAACCATTTGAATACACACACTGAAAGAACTCGTAACAGAAGCAATGCATTTTCTTCCACCCAGTGATTCATTACTTATGGGTTCATTTTGGATACTGCAGTTGTATGCAAAGCCATATGCTTTAGATTATAAAGCACACTAAGTAAATCCTAAGTTTTTCAAGATGGTATGTGAAGGCTGTTTTTGCATCTGTTTGTTGCCAATGATCCAGATGACACTGTAATTAGAACAACAAATATTTTATGTGAAATCAATCATTTAGCTGTTTCTGAACCCTGAGACAATGGCTTTTAGATACACTTTGTTGGGAAACAAGATCCATAAATAGTTACAAGTCTTGGCTTTTGCTGGTTTTTTCCCTTCCAACACAATTCTGAGTTTTCAGTATTTGTCAGTTCTTTCAGTTTCTATTGTGAGTGATTTAACTGCAGAGGGGAAAGGCAGAGATTAAACAAAACATACCAAAGAACTAAACTGTCAGTGACTAACATGGGTAAGATTCAAACCTGTCAACAAAGCAGCATGCCTCTGCAAGTACAGTCCTTGAAGACATGTCTTTCTATACATACTCAATATATGCAGCCCTTCATATGCCCTGCATGTAATAACACCCAATAGTGGGTTCCAGAGGTGTGGCAACTAGTCAACTGACCAGTCAGAGCCCAAGAGGTTCACACACCTACAACTGTAATTTCATGAAAAACTTACGCCAAACCATCCTGGATGGCAGAAACTACTTCTGGACAATGAAGAAAACTTAACTGATTGTTATTTTCTTCCCCTCCTTAAACTTGAACTAAGGTGGTTGTGGAAGCTCGTTTTTGGTTAATTCTTGCAATCTTTTCAGAAGAGACATTTACTAATGAGACCCAGGACATTTTAGGTGTGCTGGAATCACTACATATAACAACCTGTTTCCTGGTTTTAGAAGCCTTGCTCAATCCAATAGCCACTAGGTGGTAAGAAGTAGCTATCTTACATTATCATGTGAGGTAGATGATGTCTCTCTTGCTGTTTGAGCAATGCCATATAATCAATATGAGCGAATGAAGAATTTCTCAGGGGCAAAACCTATTCAGAGCAATTAAATACAAAGAGATCACTTCTGGATCAGGAAATCCCTGAGTGACAAACCATGCTAGGCTGGAAAGGGTTCTGGGCAGATGTCTCTGCTTGCTCTACTTCTGTACTATATCCTGGGCTTTTGCTCTTGATTACTGTCAGAGAGATGAAATTAGGCTAAACAGACTTAGATAGGAATGGAAATGCTCCTTCTAATGGTGGTGGGTTGTTTTTGTTTTTGTTTTTTTCTATGTTTTTTGCGAGGTTGCTAACCATTCAAATGACCAGGAAAGAAATCCACTTAATTCAAGCAGATCAACTATGCAAAAGACACCTGAACCTGAGGTGGAGATAACTTATCACAAGGTACATATCAGAGCCTTCAATGCAAATATAATTTCAAGGTCAAGTTTAACTAACTGCTTATGGCAGGATGGTTGTATTACATTTGCCTTTTTGTCAGCACTGCACCAGCTCAGCCTGAACTTCTTGGAAGGCTTCTGAAAGGTAGAAGTCCCATGCAAAGAGGAATACAAAGGAAAGCAGACATTCTTTAACTTATTGGACATGCCCCATTTTCCCTTCTCTGTAAGTACTTGTCTGAGGTACTAGTCTTGAAGGAGGAACACTGGGACACCTACACAAGCATTGTGCACCCAGAGGCTTGCCAGGATGCAGGTTTGTCTCATCAATATTATGTCATGCTTGGAACTCTGCTGGTTGGTGCCATTTATTTGTTTAGTGAAGTTAAAGAACATAGGATTAGAAAGAACCTCAAGTAACTCTTTTGTCCTTCCCTGCCTTCCACAGTGAAACCATATCTCATGTTGGAGGTATGAGAAATTTTCAAAATTGTTCAGGAGCAAAAGATATCAAAAAACCTCTCGCAAACATAGCATCAACAATGGAGCTGCTCATCATTAGCTCTCCACAATAAGATGACAGCTATTGCTTTCAAGAAGAATTAGGGTGATGATTTAGTCAATCTGTTTGATTAAATAGCTTTGGCAGCTTGAAAGTACAAATCCTAAATATCATGACAGTATCATCATTTTCAGAGATATTCTCCAAAGCACACTTGGACATGCTAATGCACAAGTTTTTAAACTGCAGATTGTGTATCTCAAGAGCTGCATATCATGTGCTAATATGCCTCAGAAAATTCACTGGACACTTGGCACTGATTCATCTTGTGGATCCTAGCTAAGAAAAGCAAAGCATATGGGGAAAAAGATGAAACAAACATAAAAAGTAAACACTGTGATTAACTTAAAAAGTCAAAACATTCAGTGCATTAGAGAACAGTAACAAATCACAAATACCTTTCTAATATAGTTTCTCTACAAAGCCAACTACCGATGTTGCCAGAAATGCATCATACAAACGTGGAGAGTTAGTTTGTGCAATGAAAAGTAGGGCAGGAGGCAATCTGTAAGTTCACACTCAGTTACGATGTGGTTCATAACGGGCCTGTGTTTCAGAGTTGCTGTCCTAGCATATAGCCTGGATGCTTTTAAAAGTAATCCCTCACCTTCTTCCAAACTGTAATAATAGCATTTTTATCCCATACCCTCAGAGATTAAGCCATTTGATTGACTTTGAATTCTGGACACACAGGAAATTTGTATTAATTTAGCATAATGATGAGGCGCAATAAAGGCTCTGTGGAACCACAACAGCATGGTCTCTAAGGTTTTGTTCATTACAGAAACACAATTTGCATATCTAAAGGCTTGAAACCATGGGTCCATATTGATACAACTAGTATCTCAAATTTGAGTGTAGCAGATTCAGCATATATTTCAAAGAATAAATGGTAGAAGCCCAAGATAAAACTCTCAGTAGATTTCTTCATTAAGAAAGAAGTTTTTTTCTGAATTCAAGGTAGCTGGTAGCAGTAACTTTTGAAGGAAGTATTAAAGAAAGCTTGACTGAAGCCTGCAAAAATGACACTAGTTAGATATTTGCTTTCCAGTGTTGCTGCAGTGATTTGGGCTGACATTTGTAAATGCTGGAAGTAAAGAAGGTATCTTGGATGGATAAAGGAATCTAGCGCTGCTCACCTACATGCTCCAGGGACTCATTCCTTTAAGGGGTTTTTAATTGCTACTGGGATTCCTAACATTAGACCTACAATTAGTGATGGTTCACAAGTGATCTATAAATCAAACCCAGGCCAGTAGATTCTGAGGAAATATTTTGAAAGAGAAACTGAAGAAGCATGAGCAACCTATTCAATGACAGTTAGAAAAGTAAGTAGGACTAAAAAAACACTTTAAAGATGTCTCTAACCTGTGAAAGAGTATCTGAGTTTTTTTCCTCCTTCCAAATCCAAATCACAAGCCTTTTAGTGAGGGCTTATATTATGAATCTTATGGTAGAATGCTAGACATGTTAAAAAATAAGGGGTCATTATTTCCAGAGGTGCAGTTTATTAACTTTCATCCTGACAAGGTAGATGGAAGCTTCCAGTTGTAGGAAAGTGTATTCACAAAATGTAGAAAATGTATTTAAAGAAAACTGAGGGAGGTCCGCAAATAATTTTGACACTGGGATCTCAATCCTCAAAATAATTTTAGGCTATGCATTTCATGATACCTAGCCGCATCACCTGCAGTAAGAGTTTGGGGAGTGTACTCATCCTGTCCTTCCTAAAAGCATTTGAGGAAAAAACTGGCAAAGACTTCAGCTCATGGGAGCTGAGGAAGACATACAGATATCTGCACATATACAAATAAACTGAGTTGACTTTCCTATATTAGTGACTTGCTTATGTGACAGTATGTTGTTTTGTTCTGAAATCCTCTTTCTTGACACAGGGCACAGCTTGCATTAGTACATCAGCTCACTGTATTATATTCCCTTCTGAACACAGTCTTTGTACTTTAGAGTCACTTATTTTAAAATGGTAAATGCTACAGAATTAGTTGGATTTTTTATTTTTCCTATAAATATGTGACTAATTCTAGTGACTTTGATGACATTTTATTCCTCAGAGCTTAACGAATCCTTCTTTACCAGTGAGGCAGTAGGAGGGCTGATTTTTAAACCATTACAGCTCACTCCTTTTGGAAAATCAGGCTTCTTTATGGTATCTTAGTGTAAGCACATAGAATTTCTTGTCACTCCAGAAAATGCAGCCTAAGTGACTTCAGAAATTTGGAGGGGGAGTTGATTTGGACATGTTTTCCACCTCTTATCTACTATAGATCTCAGATATTTTTTTTTCAACCCCTTTCTTACAAGTCTGCTAGTTTCTTGGCTGGCAATTGAATAATGCATCCCTATAGAATAGCTTGTGATACAGCAACATCAAATCCTTGTTGTCTCTTGATTCTGTACTTGGGTCTGTGCATATTGCAGAGCATGTAAAGTTGTGAATTAACACTTTATTAATTACTGTGCACTAATTCCTTGCCTGAATGACCTAGAAAGGGCCACAGGGAGTTACAACATGAATAAACTAGTGCATTGCAACCTATTGCCATGGAACACCACTTCTGATCTATCTGCTTCAGAAATCTGAGAAGTATGGCCATATTATTACAACTCTCTTCCATAACAGATCCTGCTTCTCAGTAGGACTAAGGAGTTTAGACATGGCACTGCACTCATCCAGCTATGCTACCTCCAGGATCTGATTCACATCTAGCTTGAGCAGCTTTGCAATGCACTAGCATATACTGAGTTGCTCTATCATAAATTTATATTATGGCTTATTCTATACTGACTTTCCCATGGAGACAAAACCTAAAAATCAGTTTTACTACTGTGAAAAGATTCATCAAAGTCTCCTGTTGAAGAAATATCATAATAATAATAATGACAATATCCTGTCCCCAGCAGAAAGGCTCATATCCTGAAAACATAGTGAGGCACACCTTCACTATGAGAATGAGTTCCCCTGAAGCCAGGCCCAACACTAAGCATATGAATACAAAGGAAAAAATGCAAAGTATCAGAAAATCATGGTGATACTAATACAGTTTAGAGAAATATGATTAAAAAAGAAATGCATGACAGAATTTTAAACTCCTCCCTTTAGAAAGGACTGTCTTATTTATTTCAATTATTAAAGGGCCCTATAAAGTAAAAGGTTCCGGGAAGAGAGAAATAGGCATTTCTCTACATTTGTAGAAGATAGAATACATTTCAAAGGTCCAGCACTTACTCTATCTACAAAATACTTGAATTAACTCATGAAGCAGTTTTAATTCAGAGATAACTGAGAGCCATACACCTTTTAAAACCACACAGTAGCATGTAGAAGCACTTAAGCTAATAATTGATGAAAAATCCTTGTGTTAGATTCTTCAATAAAATAAGCACAAGAATAACTTTTGCTTTCATGGAAAGTATCAATTCCACACGTAGCTGCTCAGCATTGTCTAAATGAATATAAAACTGGTGGGCAGACAGAGGCAAGTTGAAGATAAATAGCAAAATATATGTTTTCAATTAAAAACCAAAAAACTTAAGTCACTTCAAAGAGGCCCATAACATTGTCATATTTTAAAAACATATTTAAATTATAATATAGCAAACAGCAAAGAAATGTGACTGGTCAACCATGAGTTACAGTTCATTGTTTGCTTTCACACAGTATATCACTGCTTGCTTTCACAAGGTAGAGTGACAGGAAAGTATCTCCCTCTCATCACACATTTAATTTTTGATTAGGTGATTTTGCACTGTTTGTAACTTCGAAAAACAGCCACGAAAATATGAAGCACCAAAGATATTTTATCTTCTCTAAAGACACAATTTCCTAGAAGAAACCTGTCTACACCACCACATACAGCAAACCAAGATTTTAATTTTTTACTGCAAACACTCACTCATGCCAGCAATTTCTGTGAGGTCAATGTGTTATACTGCTGCATAGTGATGGATCATGTGAGGCCTTGTAGAACAGGATCAATATTCTTTAAAATATATGTTGTTATTTGTTTAACCCTTTTTATTATTGTCAACCTCTAACATGTATTTGTTCAAAACAGATTACCTTTCTTTCATCATTATGTTGACATCACTTTATTCAGTATAATCCACAGTACAAAAAGGGCAACATTATTTACATAGAACCATAAATCCTTATTTTTATTTCTAAAATACAGAGTAGAGGTTAACTACACTTACCATACCTTTTTTTTTTTCACATTCTGCATGTGCCTCTGCTATTAGGACTTGATCTGAAAAGTTTATGCAGAGATACAAAACGCCTTAGGTAGCTGTTTTGGTATATGAAGACTTAGCCTTATGTTTTGTGCATTTATTTCTTAGAGAAAGAGGGCTCTAGTTACTATGTTTCAAAATAAAGCCTTGCAGTGTAGGATGTGAGCGGGCAGGTGATGAGAAGATAACTGTACCACCTGACAGTGCCAGAAAAGGGCTAATGTCCTCATTACACTTGCCCTTTCTCTTTCCACCATGGCTGCAGACAGACAGGACTAGGATAACAGTTTGAATGTACAGAAAATTTGCAACATCAGCCTTATGAGCCTTGAATTTCCAGTCATCTCTGCTGAAGTGTTAAATTCGGATGTCTAATGATGACATTCTAAACAGCATCATTACTTATTTCACTGAAGCTCAACACAGGCAGGGAAAGAAAAGATAGTCAATCCTATCGTGAAGAGCTACATGATGTATTGCTCCTTTTACACAAGAAACAGCAGACTTGAGTCCCCAAACACTGGCTGCGAATCTAGGCTCACAGAAAGAAAGTTGAGCCCATCAGAGCCATATGTGATGAAACACCATGGTAAGAGAGAGTTTGAGGGGACCAAGGAGCTAAGAGCACACCTGATTACCTTTTCTAGTTTTATTTGTAGATGATGAAAATAGGAGTAAATGTTTCATGTCCTGCCATGTGCCACATCACTGAAGAAGAGGCAAAGTTTGTACTTCATGTAGAACCAAAGAGACATAACCAATAGTCCTATGTGCAACTGCACTTTGCTTCACCTTGTAAAGAACTTATGATAAACAAACCTGTGGATAAGAATTGCTCTGCTGCTGCCAGTTGTAACTAAGATGGCATCCAGCCCTATTTCTAACATCTAGTAAAACCATAACTATGAAAACTTAATTTAGTATCCATCAGAAAAACGTGCTTATTGCCCATACTCAATGGGGAAAAAAACCCCACCAGTCAATAACATCACAAATGCCTACAAGTGCCTATCCTTTTTTTTTTTTTTGATGGTATCAGAAAGTCCCTTCTAGATTACCGGCATTTGAACATGAAAAACCATTAAAGTAGCACACAAAGTCAATAAAACAGTATCACTAGACATGCCAATGCGCATAAAGGGTTTTATCTTTAAAAATAGCTTAGTATTTAGTTGTCTAAGCTCCAAATGGTGTTTAATGGGTGAAAATGCTTAAAGATTTCTGAAATGTGTTCCTAATCTTTGGGCCTTAGCATGCTGCACCAGGAAAATGTAAATATGCTTTCAGTTCTGGGTACTCAAGATCAGAGCCCTCCTTATTTTTAAAGGGGAGAGGTTTCCACCAGTGTGGAAAAGAAGCATCCCAACAAAAACTATAAAGCACAGCCACTGATGGGACCTCTTCAGAAATTGTCATGACCAGGCAACTGTAACTGTACCTGAATTAGAAATTAGTCAGGCTTCTTTTTTATTCAATTATTTCTTCACTCATACTGGAATTTTAGGGCAATAGAAACTTTTTTGTGAATTCAGGTCATATTAGCTAAAAGTTTCAGCTGAAATAACATGAAAAAAACTTCAGAGAGGTTGAAACAATTCATTCTGGCATCTCAAAAACAAAACATTTTGATTTTGTCACAAGGGGACTGCTTTCCCAAAACAGAGGAGGTAGTGCTGCCACCCCTGATATCCAAAAACTCAGTGATTAGGCCATGTTCTTAGGTTGTGAAAGATGTAGCTTCAAACACCTCCTTTAACTGATTTGGTACAGGGACTTGAACCTAAACATCATGCTTCTCAGGAGAGTACCTTAACTGCTGGGCTAGAAAATATTCTTAGGTAGGTTTCTCTCAGCCTCATTTGTTGAAAGTGTCCCACTTTGCATAAAGTAGTTAAATATTCATTGAAACAGAGATTGAAAGCCAGGTGCTGGCCCCCTTTTCCTCTGACTGCTCAAATTACCATGATCTCAAGTCATTCACATGCTCTCTGTATCTGTGGCCTACTTACTATTTAATGTACATACCACTGATGGGAGAAAGGGGAGAAGGAGAAAATGCTTTCTTCTCTGAACTTCTGTATATGCCTTAGGCATAGCCCAGGCCAGTGAAAATATGGGTCAGTGAAAGTTTTGAGCCTTACCTTTGGAAGGACAACAGTATGGAAGGTAAGAAATTATCACTTTCCAACATGTAGAGTAGTTAAAAAAAAAAGTAGTTTAATGACAAGAAATAGTATTATTTGAAGGGGAAAGAAGTGAGACATCTGCATTTATTTGTATCCAGCGTTTATCCCTATTGGCATAATTAATAAAAGCTATGCATAAATCACATGAAGTTCATTAAATCCACTGGCTCAGGCTGCTGACTAATTGGTAAATACACACTCGATAAAAATGTAAAATGTATGCCAACTCCACATTTTAAAACTGGTTTCTAGTTAAGACATCTCTGCTTACCAGCTGCTTTTTCATCAGAGCTCAATTTTCATGGTTATTTGTCTTAGGGAAACAATAATGCCCAGAATGGTGCTAAAAGATCCCAGGCCCTAGAATAGGAAAATGAAAAGTGGCTCTTTTGAGCTTACAGAGACTAAAGAGTTAGCTATCCTGTGCCTAGGGTGATTTTCTAATGTACCTGTGAATTTAAGGTCTGGTGATGCCAGCTGTGCATATTTCAGTGGACTCTTTCAGGCACTCAACTCCCTTATGACTGCAGCCTTTAGCACTTGCTTTTGCAAAGCTGCCTTCAGCTAAGTCCGATGTGAAGGTATCATCTCTCAGCAAAACTTTGATTGAGTCAAATCAGGCAATTCTGATAAATTAAAGGTCCAGGAAATATGCAGGCCTGTGCAGACAGACAGTCTGACACTGTCAGAAATGAAAAATAATTACGAAAAACTGTGAGTGTGTGTGTGAGTGGCTGAGGCTGGAGCCATCTATCTCAACACTTCTCTAATGGTCACAGAAGACCCATCTCCACTCATCCGGACAGGTTGAAGTCTCTGTACCCCCCAGCACAGCACAAAATTTTCAGAGGAGGCCAGCACCTAACCAGCCACAGACATTTACAGATAGGGATCTCAGCAAAAGGCTTTAATACTTACAATGCCTTTTAACAAATCCATGTAAAACCTTATCTGAAGGGTCTCTTTCTGCCACCCATCAGTGATGGCTCTGACTGTGGAGGGCCTTCCTGACAAACAATCCCAGATGCAGAGAGGCCTTGGGAGCTATCCCAGCACTTTGTCTGGGCCTGACCTCAAGTTTTCTGTATTTACATTTTTTCCAAAACATGATTTAGAACAGATGTCACTGGACACCAGAGTTCTTCTCCACGGCTGGAGTAGAAAATCATAGCAAAAGGTGGAATACAGAGGAGCTCAATTTACATTACATGAGGATATTGATTTGCATAGCAAGGAGAGGGCAGAATCTACCCATCTCCAATTTTAGTTTATTTACACTCACATTCAAACATCTGTATTTTGTGTTAGTGATGGTTTAGGGCCATCTCTGCTGGTATTCTCTGTTTCCACCATTAACTTTGACAGCGTCAGAACAAATAATTCAAAGCACTTGCCTTGAACCACACTTACAGCGTGCAAGTTTGAAGCAAAGGTGAAATAGTGTTGACAAAGAGTATTATAAAATTGATATAGATTTAATAGTAGCTTAATGAAAGAAATGGAAATCTGAAACTCCCTTCTTCTTTAGACAATGTGTGGTGAAATAAGATGTCTGAAGGGAAAGAGCTCAAAAAGAAATGTTTGGAAACAATACAATGACATATGGTCCCATATGTTGAATCTATAATACTTCCTAACTCCTTCAGGGTAAAATTCACCCTTCTCCTGAACAATTTCCCAGTAACTGGGATTTGCCTGTGAGGACTGAAGGAAGAAATAAAATCTGCCCTCCATACCCAGACAGAAGACATGGTTATGAAGCAGCCTCTCTGCAGTTGCCATTTTATCACTGGACTGGAGCAGCAGTAGTAGTATTTTTTGGTCCTGGCTATTTGTAATTGCTGATCCACAGGCTCATCCTCATCTCTTCTCCCTGGTCAAGTCTGCTCAGAGAAAGCTTTCCCCGTAGAGGGAAGCTTCAAGGTAAAGAGGGCATGTGCTTAGCTTTCTGAATCATGTTAAGACAGAAGAACAACTGTAGTTGCTTTAAAAGTTTCATATATAGAAGTTGCATATTGGTGCTGATAAGGAATCCCCAGGGCATCAGGGCAATTACATTCTACAGCAGTTTTAGGCGATGCCTTTACAGCCCTTAGTTTTATGAGATCCATGATTTCCACTCATAATTCCTGGTCCTATGCAATTCACCAATCCCTGGATGAGGGAGTGGGAGAGGAAAATGCTTGCACAATTTAGCAACAGTTTTTAAGCTCTTACAGAGCAGATTTGGTAAGTGTGCTGAACACAACTGGTCAAACATCTATCCAGCAATGAAAGAGTCTCATCTAAATGCTCTAAATTAAATTGTGAAGTATTAGAATTTGGGCACATTTTGGGTGGCTGCATTACTCACAGGATCAACTCAAGGCACAGGCAACTGCCTAGGTCAACAAATTACTGGAGGTATAAAAGTGGCCACAGTTCTGTTGAGCTCTGGAAAACTTTTTTCAAAGTCCTCTTTTTTACAGTCTTATTGATGGGACATTCCAAACTTCAGATGCTCCAAAGAAGATATATACTACTATTTTCCTGGTCATTACATTGCAGGTGAAAGGTTATTTTATAGGTCATTTGAGCTGTTTTTTAATTTGCCTGTTTTTCACCATATCTAATCTGTTTTAGGAACCAGTAATTAGCTGTATTCACTGATCTCATTTATTTGCCTATAAATAGTTCTGAAATTATAGGTTACTAAAGTTATGTATTTGAATTCTTGTTAATATTTTTTTCAAATTTTTGTTAAATACCATGCCCTCACCAGACTGTCTGTTAGGAAGAGACACCTTTGTGTTTTGTAAATGGGAATCTCTACAGCCCACTAGGACTATCTTTACACATTCAGACAAATTCAGCAGACTGTATCCTTTGCTGCCGATTCTCCTCCTTCTGTTTTCACCAAATCATGCAATTTAGCTGGCCAATACATAACTCAGATTAAAAAAAAAAAAAAGAAGAGATGATTTTGTGCTTTACCCAGATGTGTTGGTAGTAACAGGAATGACCTGTGAACACTGAAGGGAGTAACACTGTAGTAACTGGCACTTCCACTGAAAACTGTCCTCTGAGATGATGTCTAGATTCTTCAGTCCATCAATAAGGAGGGGGGTTTAAAAGGCATGTTCATAACTGGTATCAGAGAAAGATGAAAAAGTGTAGCAGATAGGAAATGAAACTAATCAACTCACTCAGAAAGTTCATTTAGCAGAAATCCTGCTGTGAAATGGGAATAAAAGTAGAAAAGCCTTTGTCCCCAATTTGGTAGGTCGAGGGAACTAAGGCAATATGCTGAAACCAACCCAATATTTCTAGTTTTATTTTCCCTTAGCTGTGACTAAATAAAGCACGGGCTCATTATTTCCTGCATTCCTGAAAGATACCTTTGTTCTTTACTTTTTACATCAAAGTTTGCATTAAGGGAAGTTCCTGGGGAACTGGCATTCTTAAGCATTTCATCCTCTACAAATCAATAAATCTAAACATAGGCAGTGGCATCTTGCAGTGCCCAGACACAAGCTGAGGAGTCTAAAGAATTTGCAGGTTGCTTCTCTGTGCTGCTGGCCTGGAAATCGGCAGCATGCAACATCTGGGAAAGATATCAGCTACAACATTCTCTGCATAAGGCAGGACAGTGCCTGAACCTCAGGGGCCCTTCAACACATTCAAAAAGCCTCTTTTATGCTCAGAGATCTGTGAAGATTCTCACACTATGGCTTGCACACATTGACTTCTACAAATGGTCAGTAACACTTGTATCACACACTTGCCTAGTTGTCACAGACTTCTAGAAGTTTGTTTTATCAAAGGCAGATAAAAATCCAAAGTTCCTGTATTGAGCATCCTGGCTTTGGGAAAGGTGCGAAAATGGCCAATAAAATGATAGTGTGTGCAGCAAAGATCTGTCTAAGTATGGACGGGATGGTTGTGTCAATCATTGTTTTGAACGAGTTTTTGTTCTTAATATCCGAATTGACCCTGAGATTCTGTTTTGCTACCTTAGCCACCCAGCTGACTCAGTTCAATAGTGCTGTCCCAATGGTACTGATCTAGAGCAAATACATGAGCCTAACATGCACACCACTAAATATGAGGCGCTGCACAACCCAGGCTTTCAAAAGGAATTTCTATGACACAGCACTGGACCTGGTGGGAGACTGACCTTACCTTGCAACTAGATTGGAAACTATAACCCTAAGAAAGGACAGGCACCATCCTAGAGAAGTAGTGTGTGCTCTAGGATGAGCATTTTCTCTATTCAGTTCTATTCATTTGGGTTCCCCTCTAAGTAAAAGTCCACCAGAATGCTTTATTTATTTTCCTCTTGGAAAACAGTTATAAAGCTGTCATAAACTTATCGATAGATATGATGGCGATGAGGGCTCCAGATCTCTGATTCCCCCACTAAAAGCAGCAGAGATCTTTTAGCCCATAAGCAGAGATTAAGAAGTATGTGAATTTGCTTCTCCAGCTGGAGCACAGGGTTTTCCAGACAAAAACTATAGAAATGAAGGAAGGAAGCACAGAAAGTACTTAGGCCCAGGACTGCAATAAACTCTAAGAACAAACTTCTGTCCAGTAAGTTTCTAGAAGGCACTAAAGTAACCTTAATGCTGATCCATGCTGAGTTTTATATCTGACAGATGCAAAGCTAAGAGTACATCCTAAATATATCCAAACAGGTACTATAGACACTATACTACAGGAATGAAAAGTCTTCCCTCTTTAGGAAATCATCCTGTCTTGAAGGGAAAAAATTATCTGTCTATGTTTAGCATATATATTATTATAGCAGTTGCTCTATCACTGGATAACCCCTCACCAGCAGGGAAAGGGGATCAGGAAAAGGAGATGAGACCCACAAGCTGAAATGAAAACAGATTTAGTGAAACAGCAAAACTAATACCAATGCCAATACAAAAATAGATCAGCAAAGGTATGGCAGTCACAGTAAATGGGAAAACAGTCCTCAGGTGAAGAAAGAGGAGTGGGAGAAGGAAGAGCCTAAGCAAGAGACCCCCCAACTCCCAGCAAACTTCCCCCTTTTTAATAAGCATTATGTTTATGGGCTGGGATACACCTGTAGCCAACTTGTATGAGTTACTCTGGCTGAATCCAAACTGCTAAAGGCCTGCAGACCATGGCAGGCCTGTGATGGTCCCAGTGAAACCAGGACATTATTGCTCTTACAATCACTACCACTTGCTCTTCCCCAGCTCTGAAAAGGGCAATGAAGGCTTTTTAATAGCTACTAGAAGCCATTTCAAAAGCTAAACCAAAATAGGGCTGAGAAGAGAATGATCTGGCGAGGCAAAGAATGAGAACTCCTGTATATTTGTCTCCAATACTACTCATTGTGTTAGTTACTTCTTCGGTTCTTGTCTCTATAGGTCAAGATGCTTATCAACAGACACTTTCTTGTTTATTGGGGTGTCTATGACACCTCTATCAGAACATGAACCAGCATCAACAGTGTGTCAGCCTGTGCTGGTGACATAAGTGATGCCTGCAAGTCTTTCCTCACTGTAATGTTTAAATTACTTTCTTTTTTTTTAAACAAACATATGTGAACTTGACACTAGCTGCACTAGACCATCACCAATACTTGAAAAACTCATCTTTATTCTCATTTAATATTTGGAAATACTTCAAGAGTTTGAGGAAAATATTTTCATGGAATGTTTGATGTAAAAAATGCTTCAAGGCAGATAGATTTTTAAGTTAACATTTCAGGATTGCTTCAAGACTGGATGAAGGATCTGATGAAGTACCCCTGTGTTTTAATTTTCCATCTGGAAAATGCAACTTTATTTAATATTTAAAAGGTTTTTTACAAAATACACAGAACTTTTAAAAACACAACCTGGGCTATTCTGCAGGAAAAGAAACACAAACAAACATGCTTGGAATACAAGGCCCTGCAGCCACTCAGCAATCCACAAAACAACTTTGGTGGGTGTAACCACATCCTTCCTTCACAGGGAGGCTGTTCCCCACAGAAAGCACAGAGCCAACACACTCTTGCCAGATATTTGGAATGACAGTTGGGGAAAAAAACCCATCAACTCACCCATGACAAAGCTCAGCTTCTTCTAGATGGACTGGGGGTTGGTACGAGTGTAAATTCATCCTCAGACTGACTGTAAAGAAGGGGCACAGTGTGCATCTACCAGTGTGCATCGCTGCATCTACCTAATATTTCCTGGAAGAGGACAAGAAGCAGATGGGTCTATAACCCCACTCATCATCTGGCTGACTGGCTAAATTGGCTTTACAAACATGAAGCTAGGAATGTTTTATAGCACTCTCCTTTGCATTCTTTCTCTAGTGACTGCATTTTTCCTCTTAGATCAAACTTCCTCTTGTATTGAGAAGGCAGCTCCTGGATAACTTTCCTCCATGTATGTGTGGAACCACTGGAACCTGATTGATGTGTTGTTGCACCATTTCTTCTAGAATGAAGTAGCACTTTAAAGGGGATGGAAAGTTGAGGAAGAATTGCAATTTGTTGATCCATTGACAAAACAACTTTGTCCTCACCACTCTGATCTGGCATAAAGGAAGACAGCAGCAACAGTGGAAGTTTATTCAATCTCCAGAGTGTTTTACTGCCTTCTACAGTAGAATCACTACCACTTTAAACTAGAAGATGGTACACTGATTAAAGCCTGTTTTCTCAACCTGTAGAGGGCAAGATTTGCTCTATAGGGATGACTACTTGCTGTAGTAGCTATAGAAACATATAGGAACCACAGACCTACACAAAAGAATTAGAGTTTGAGTAATGGACAAGACTGAGCAAGTTACAACATTTTAGACTTTTTCTCCACTACAGCAAGTTCAGCTATGTCTCAAACAGCTTTAGTGTATACATACCCTTCAAGGCACAAATGAAGAAAAATAATTCTTTCTGTTATTTTTTGGTCTTTCAGTCTGCTACAACAAATGATGCCCTTTATTCACTCACTCTCAATACTCCGCAGTACTAGCAAAACTTGTTTTAAGCTTTTGCTGTTTATTTTTCTCATATTTCAAAGGTAACGCTTCACTGCAATCTCACTCCTCTTCTAGAAGTGTATCTCCAACCCTTTAATGTTTATAGCAGACTTAATGGAGAACCAAAGGTGTAGAGTCTTAGAGATCATGATGCACTAAATGTATTTCATGTGTTTTGCTAGGGCTAATTTGTCTGCATGGATTGTTAGGCTGACACTGCACTAAAGATTCTAGTTCCAGTGCATCCAGAGCCAGTTTTTTGAGTATTTGCTACCCTGCCAGGAGCACATTTCCCAACATACTTTCACCTATAAATCCTGTAACAGTGAAACAGATAAATCTAGTCTAGCCTGAAGACATAACAAACTTATGATTCATTTTGACCACTCTTGTCTGAAGTTTTCTATGAAGCAGATGATATTTTCTTTACCCACTGTTGAAATCTGCATACAAGAGTTGATCAAAATCCAACAGGGTTCCCATGAATTGATCTATTTTAAGGCCACTGCAGGCACATATGCTTATGCAAGTTGGAAGCCATCTATTTCAGCTTCTTGGATCACAGGATGTCAGGGGTTGGAAGGGACCTTGGAGATCTTTGAGTCCAAACCCCCTGCCAGAGCAGGATCATACAATCCAGCACAGGTCACAGAGGAACGCATTCAAGCAGGTCTTTAAAATCTCCAGAGAAGGAGACTCTGCAGCCTCTCTGGAGAGCCCGTTCCAGTGCTTTGTGACCTTATAGTAAAGAAGTTCCTCCTCATGTTGAGGTGGAACTTCCTGTGCTCTAGCTTACATCCATTCCCCCTTGTCCTATCACAGGGCACAAGTGAGAAGAGGCTGCCCCCCTCCTGCCAACACTCAGCCCTCATATATTTATAAACATTTATTAAATCCCATTTCAGTCTTCTCCAGACTAAAGAGCACCAGGTCTCTCAGCCTTTCCTCATAAGACACATGTTCCAGTCCCTTAACCATCCTTGTAGCCCTCTGTTGGACTCTCTTGAGTAGGTCCTTGTCCCTCTAGAGCTGGGGAGCCCAGAACTGGATGCAATATTCCAGAAGAGGTCTCACTAGGGCAGAGTAGAAGGGAAGCAGAACCTCCCTCGATCTGATGGACACACTCCTCCTAATGCACCCCAGGATACCATTGGCCTTCCTAGTCACAAGGGCACATTGCTGTCCCATGGATAACTACTTGTCCACCAGGACTCCTAGGTCCTTCTCCACAGTGCTGCTCTCCAGCAGATCACCTCCCAGTCTGTACTGGTGTAATTTATTATTCCTTCCCAGATGCAGGACTCTGCACTTATCCTTGTTAAACCTCATTAAGCTCTTCTTTGCCCAGCTCTCCAGTCTGTCCAAGTCTCTCTGGATGGCCGTACAGCCTTCAGGTGTATCTGCCAATCCTCCCAGCTTCGTGTCATCAGCAAACTTGCTGAGAAGACTCTGTCCCATCATCAATGTCATTGATAAAGATGCTGAACAGGACCGGTCTCAGCATTGATCCCTGGGAGACTCCATTAGTTACAGCTCTCCAGCTGGACTTGGCACCATTGACCACCACTCTTGGGACTCTATTGTCCAACCAGTTCTTAATCCATCTTACTATCTGCTTTTCTATCCCACACTTCCTGAACTTCTTCACAAGGATGTTATGGGAGACTGTGTCAAAAGCCTTGCTAAGGTCAAGATAGACTACATCCACTGGTCTTTCTGCATCTATCCATTCAGTCACAACATCATAGAAGGCTATCAGATTCGACAAGCATGACTTCCCCTTGGTAAATCCATGCTGACTACTTCTGAGAACCTTCTTCTCTTCCATGTGCCTAGAGATGACCTCCAGAATGAACTGCTCCATCGTTTTTCCAGGGATGGAGGTAAGGCTGACTGGCCTATAGTTTTCTGGAACCTCTTTTTTGCCCTCTTTGAAGACTGGAGTGACATTGGCTTTCCTTCATAATGAAAGAGAATTTCCATCTTAAAAGCTGATAGTAAAGCTAGTGATAGTTTTTAGTTTTAGAGTCATTTGAGATGCTTTGACAGAAAGGGATACTACAGTGATACTGTGAAGTACTATGAAACCAGAGTTTGGCCTAGCATATGAACTCCAGTTTCACAGTTAGAATCTATGGTTGAAGACTGTTAATTCTTAATTTCTTTAAGAATCAGATCTTAACTTTGCAATGACTTCTTTTTCATCTGCATGCAAGATTTTAAAAATAGGACTGGTGTTTCCTTTAATTAGTATTTGATACAGTATTAATATTCCTATTTATCTTCTACATGCCATATGGATTAAATTCTCATTACTTTTGATCTTAATACTTTTAAAATATGTAAATCAGCAGACAGACATCCTTTTTAAAGCAGTGTTTGCACACCACATCTATTATTGCCTTGGGCAATGGGAAAATATCTGCATTGCTAAAATTCCAGAATTGTGAAGAAATCTTGAAAAATCAGATATTAAACTGATCAATCTAGATGAATTATATAATGATGAAGTAAACTGCAGCTCTTTAGATTCAGCTGTACCTAAAAACAGCATTAGAAGTGGACAAAGACCATTACAGAACATTTACTTAAAGGGGATCACATAGGTTAATTTCTGGAAGGAGAAGAATGCTTTCACAGGTTGAGCTAATTCCAGAAGCAATGCCTCAGAAGAATACTATATGGTTAAACAGAAAGAAATTTATGGGACTCATCAATACAAACAACAGGCGAAAGGACACATGGGACTGACCTGTGTTCATACTGTAAGTAATCTCCAATGACATGGGAAGCATTTGAATTCAATGTTGAATGAACATGGTTCATGAATGTGTTTGAAAACAAAAGCCTATCCAATCATTTTATATTTGATATTCCTTTAATATATAACAACTTATCTGTTTCTAGGCTTGTTAAATCTCTCTACATACATTATACTGCTGAAGTGTATGCCTGAGAGTTTTCAGAAGAAATTAAGAAAATAGTGCTGTGAAAAAGAGGGCTGACTCTTGCCATGCTCTGACTGAGTTGGAGGGAGGACACCATGCAGCTGCAGCTACATTACATACCCCAGAACAAACAAAAACTCCTCCATATCAAAAAAAGCATTTTCATGTAAATTGGGCACTGCTGGGTCTATTTAGTTGCTCTTATTTTCATTTTTTCTGATCTCATCTAAAATTAACTAGTCCATGAGACCTGCTCTACTGTATTGACCAAGCTCTGAATACAGGGCAGTAGCCTGATGCATTTCTAGCACTTCCTTTTATTTTGGTTCTCTTAGGAACTACAGGGCTAAATATCTTTATTAAAATATCATCTAAGAGAAGAAAGCACTCCTCCTTAAATTTAATCACATGATGTCATGTTTGGCAGGGTTCATACCAAATGAAAACCTGAGCCCGAGTTCTTTAATCCTATGGTAAAATGGTTGTGTATGGACCATGACTTCCCTGGGTGCACACCAAACAGAGGGTCCACAGCTTGCTTCCTGAGAAGACAATCAAGGCTTTATAAGTAAAAGAAACTGAAATTTGGCCCTTGCTTTGAACAACAGTTTAGTTTAAGGCCTAATCTACACCAGAAAATGCTATCAATGCATTTCTTTCTTATCATTATCTGTGCTGACAAAAAAAAAAAAAAAAAAGTCCTCAACTAGAAATATTAAAGCAGGCTTTTTTTTTTTCAGATGCTCTCCTGTATAAGAGTACACTAAAAATACATTTGTTTCAAAGAAATCTGCAGGCTGTAGTCATACACACATATCAAAAAGAAGGCACATCAGTGTTCTTAAACTTCCAGGAATTTGTTAAGCACCACAAATAATATTCTGAAATTTCTATGCAACTAAATGAAAATGTTTTTTCTCATATTTATTTGCAAAGGCACCACTAATAAAGTATTACTTATCTAAACAGTAACTGTACATCCACAACTGTGTTCAGATAACTAGGTGTCAGAATGTCTTAGAAGTAATTTCAATTTCCCCTTTAAGTGTCTTAATGTCACTGTAGGGGACAATGCAGCACTTAGTTATTGCAGCTTAAATGCTTTTATGTACTTGCATCACAATTATTGCTCATTACTGTTTTACAACACAGATATTATATACTATCTTTGTCTTAAATAGGGAAGTTTGTTCACAACCATTCAGTTGCCTATACTGTTCAACCCAATTTACTGTTCAAGCCACACTACAAACTTCTAATTCTAAGCAGTCACTTAGAATCCACATTTCCAATTTCTCCCCACCCCCCAATCCGAGTGGTCTAATTTAGGCAATGATTGTTATGGACTTCAACCAAGGTATATGGATAATCACTGCTACATCTTGAGGTGCTGGGCCCTTCATCATCAACCTGTGCCTCTTACTGCTCCATTTGTCATATGTAGAAGGAGAAGAAGTTGCATAGTCTGTGGAACTATGTGTTAATAAATCAAGGATCTCTTGGCTACTGAATCCACAGCTCTGTTCTCTAGTTAGTTCACAAGTATTTCATATCAAAGGGATGCAAATGTGAAGGTTTAGAAATAAAGAAGTAGCTTTCAAATTTAAGGCTACGTAAAAAGCCTGACATGCAATACCATTAATAATCTGTACCACTTTTACCCAGTTTCCTTTCCTGAAAGTTATGCACAACGCTCAACAGTGGGACTCAACTTCACTTTCACCTCTGCTCCAGGTAGGAGACTTTCTTCAATAATACAGCATGTACAGCAATTGCATCAGAGCATTTCATGAAAGTGACATTAAAATAAAGTCAAGCAGCTATTACAAGCAAAACTTTGCCTCACCTTCCATTTTTTCAACCTCCTTCCTCCTTGCCTGCAATCCCATGGCACATTCACATGAAAGTAATCTTGGACCATCCCAGTGGAAACAGCTTCATAAGCACCTTTGCAAGTGCCAGCTGTGGGCTTTGTGTGATGGCAGAGTCGTGCTGAACAGCTGGGTGGGCTGTAACTTATTCCAGCCTCTCATGGCTGGTCAGTTCTCCCAGTATACAAGTGCTGAAACCAACCATTTCCTCACCTCTGTGAGGTCATATACCCATACTGAAGCAGACAAGAGGGTACAGTGATAGAATATAGCCTAATTTCATGGGCCATACAAGAGAAGGGACAATTTTCAAAAACTCTCACCCTCCTGACCCAGCAACATGGGCCACACATCACATGAGAATAATGCACAATTAGGATATCATATTAACAAGGTCTATTGTTTTCAAACAGCTGAACTGGTTTAGATTAGTGATGGCTTCTTTTCCTGTGTCCTAGTAAAAACAGGGTCTCGTTTCAGTTCTAGATTACTCCTGGCAAGTCAGCTGGGAACATGCAGAACACAATGTACACCAGATTCCAGCACACTGCTGCCTTCCTGCTTCTGAGCTTTGTCATCAGCTTACAAGAAAACAGGCATAGGTCCTTCCCACCAAAACTTGTTTTGCTCAGTTTGTTTTTGTTTCAAAAGGTCCTTCAGGGGAAAGAATCTGGTAAAAAAATTCAGCCACAATTCAAATTGTTTATACAAAACACACTTGGGTCTCCAATCTGTGGGAGCAATATTTTTAAATGCGTTTTTTGTTTCTGATTTGTTGTTCTTACTCAATGTTCTGATGTTGGTATGAATAAAGCCAGATAAACCCCCAAGCATTAGTTTAACAAATATAATCCAGATACAATGGGTTAGATTTACAGACCATCCATGCTTATTCATGGTGTAGCATGAGGATGCATGATGAAGTTGAGCACAATAGGCCAAATTTACAGTTGCCCTGAGGCCTCTTCAGAGAACACCTCTAACACAGAAGGCATGTATACACTGCAAGCAGAGCCAGCTATGTGTCCTTGTTCCTACTTGTCCCAGGATAGGAATAATTCTAAGGTAGGGCAGCATAAACCTGAACAAAAGCCACTAGGATAAAAGGCTGTAGTCCTTGAAGAGAAACCCTCCTCTCTCTTCTCTCATATTCTCTCCTTTTTCCAAGTTTCAGTTATTGATGTTGAACTGGAAAAACCTCTGAAGATGTGAGGACATCTTCCTCTGCTACACCTTTTCAGAGGTGAGAGGCATTTGCCCTGCACCAACCCAAGCACCTGCAGTCTTCCAGTTAGCTTGCAAAGGAAATGGCAGACAAAACCTCTTTTACATTTAGACTCAGCTTTCCTACAGATCATATGTACCAGTGATAACTTCAGAAGAACTCAGCTACATCTTGAGCATCAAACTTAGTAGACAGGTTTCCAAGGCAAAATTTGAAACACTCACCAGGAAATTATGGTCACATAGGGAGTTACTGAATGCACTGGAAACTGTAGTTGTTTTTTGTCCCAAAAATGACTTCAAAACTCTGAATAATCTGACCCAAAGATCTACTGAAAATGCATCTTGTAATGTTTGTTTATTATTTTGCTGGTAGCAATGTTCCTCCAGTCAATCCAAATTTACATGTCTTTACCTTTCAGTAAAAATTTGGTATCTCCATGTTAGAGAACCCCTCCAAGCTTTCTTTGTCTCAGTTTTATCCTTCTAATCACACCTTTAAACATGTTCCGAGATTGGCTTTTTCTGACTACAGTAAATGTAAGTAAATGGAACTACAAATCCAAAGGCAGCCAGTGTTGTTCTTATTGCTGAGAAGTCTTTGGAGAAATTATTTGACAATACTGAGGGAATGTGCATGTCATCTGCCACTAATTTTATTTTATTGTTTAACAGAGGATAGGGAAGAACACAAAAATATGGTTTCTTCCAAAGTCTCCTTGTGTTATTTCTTCATTAGCTACAGGCTCTAACCAGAGACCAATCTGGGACACACTTCCTCTTTCAGTATCAAGGGATAAAAGGTCTTGATAACCCACTGATGAAGGCTGACCTTAAAACACTGATCTTAAATTGTCTGCCAACTCAAATAGATCTAACCCTTGTTCTTAAAAGCAACTATCAATTCATCTGAAAGCTGTTCATTTTAAAGAATCATGTCCAGAAAGCAAGACAGATCTTGGTCTGCTTCAGGTGACCCAGCACAGTCATAGGATTTTAAGAAGTGAAGTTTGACTTAGAATGCTTGCCAAAATCCCAGTACATTTGGAAAGGCAGATAAGATACAGAAAGTCATAGGTTAATGAATTCAGGCATGAGTCTAACCACCCTTATATTAAAAAATGTTAAGGCCTTGCTTAGGTCCAACACTGAATAAGGAGATGAGGCAAACAGAGGAATAAAAATTCATGTTAGGAAATAAAACTGAACATTTTTTCAATCCTTCTCTGCAATGCCAAAAACTGCCTGAGAGCTAAACTTGACTCAAAATCAAACTGTTTAACACTCATTTATAATCCACAAAATTATGTCAGAATTTAACCCAGTGTGCACTAGCAGTTTAAGAGTGATTTATTTAGATCCTGTTGAGATCATTAACATTTTTACAAATGTAACTTCCAAAAGGTAGAGGGCATTATAGTTGTATGGTTGCACTGGATGGGATAGTGAAGCACAGAGTGTAAGACTGTAAGTGCTAGAAGTCCAGTGGGGGTAACCTCACTTTTTCCTCTCGATTAACTTCTGGAATATTGTTTTAAACCTGTTTGAATTGCTTAACTGACTGTGCTATTTGGAGTCCTCTGGTTTACCTTGTCTCTTCTCCTGATGTGACATTATATATGGACATACTTTGCTCTCTTTTTTTTTTTAGCCTCCAAAATTCAAAAATAAGAAATAAAAAAAGAGTCACTGAAGAAAAGGTTGTATTACACATAGGAAAATTTACCCTATTTCATCTGGTATGTTCTTCATCTTCAAGGATTTTGGACCAATTAACACTCCACCCTTTCAGAGACACACACTTCCTAAGCATAATGAAAAACTCTTGCAAAAAATGATAAAAATGTTGCAAACTAATGATGCATTCATATAGGCACTACTACAAAATAAATAGTTTGATATGTATTACTTACCATTCAAAAAGATTTTGCCTTTTAGCACAGAGCATGAAGCATATCTCTCCTATAGCAATAAACTGATGTACTCCTTTCAAATGCTCTAAAACAAGAATTAAACCTTTCCCTGAAAAAACTTCAGCAACTAGATGGGAGAAAAGCAACACTACAGAAAGCAGTAGCACATTTCACTGCTAAGGCTGCCAAGCATTCTGTCATTATTGAAACATAACTCTTTTTTTTCAATCACTTTTTAAGCTCATCCTCTTTCTCCTGCTTCCCTGCATGGGTTTCCTTCTTTGACAGTATATTCCTTCTCCAGTTCACTTCCAGCTTGTTTTTTACTCAGTGTTATCTGTCCATGTCTCTCACCTGTATTCTCTATATGTGAAGCTCCGCATGGTTCTTTCTGTCATGGACAGTGTCTTTCTGCCCTCCTGATATACTCCCTCTCCAAGGAAAGGTTTGGTTGGTTCTTCTTTTCCTTTTTTTTAACTACATGACTCTTTTTATTTTTATTTTGGGGGGGGGGGGGGGGGGGGGGGGGGGGGGGGAGGATGTGGGGAGTTTGTTCTACACCCGTCGGAAGCAAACACAACCGCACCGAGTTCAAGCATAAAGAACAAATCA
>JANIJG010023750.1:55515-73581 GCA_024611175.1 Megaceryle torquata
TTTCTTCCGGCCTTCTGTGGTGTTTTTTTTTTTTTTTTTTTCTTTGCTTGTTTTTTGTTTTTTTATTTTTTTTTTTTTTTTTTGTTTGGGGCGGGTGAGGGGGTGTGGGGGTAGTAAGCTGAAGATTAGTTGCTCAACCTTGCAAGTCACACACAAACCACTGCAGTTCTACAAGTAAGCTATGGAATTTAGGCTGCAGAGTGCCTGATACTTATTGCTTTTCTGATTGTGCATGTTTATTTTGTGGGTAGGAAGAGAAGGGGGAGTTTTGTGAATTAGCAGTGATTTTCCTCAATGTGTATCAGTGATTAGCTTCTGCTGCTGTGTGGTACTACCATGTAAACAATTTTTGAATTAAAAAAATTAATGCTACAAGTTGCTTTGGATGATGAAATGTGGTAATGAAAATGTGGTAAGGAAAAAAAAATGCTCTGAGACACCTCTGCCTGTGGCTCCCTGTGAGGATTATGTTCTTCCCAGGGAATGTTTTAAAATGGACTACAGTCTGCAAATAAAACTATCTAATCTACTAATGTAAAATTTCATTTTTCTAAAGCAGTTAAGATCCTTTTGGTATACAGCTGAGGAATTCACCCTTCTCGGGCCCTAAATCAATGATCAAAATGCACAAAGTTTGAGCCTTGATAGAGCAAACAGAAAACTGCTGTATACTATAGACTCAAGCTAACAGCTGTTCTGAATAGCATTACAAGGGACAGACCTTATGAGGAGATTAAGAGCAGTACTACTTCAAATTTATCAGTTTTTTGTGAATGGAAAATTAATTGGAAGCACATGAACAACAACAGATGAAAGAAATTGATATCACTTTGTCTCTAAGTCTTATGAGCAAAATATGAGGGGTGAGTTCAAACAGGAATCTTATACCTGTGCTCTTTTGGGATGTTAAGGGAGACGGGATGCAGATCTGAACATCATATATATTCCCTTGTCTCTGAAAACAAATCAACAGCTCAAAGATTTTTGTAAAACAAATATCCCTTTCACCTATTTTTTTTTTAACTACAGCAGCTGGTTGTTCTGAATCTTCAAAACTACACTTGTATATGCTGCTATGCAAATAGCTCACAGGTTTGATTTTTTTTTTTTTGTAGAGCTGCAGCAAACTTTTTTTTTGCAAATAAGCCTTTTAAAACCCACAAGCCTACTGTTATTAATTTGATAGTCATGCTCTTTATCGTAACTAAGAATATGCAGTAAAGAACAGCATTAAAAGAATGTAGAAAAAACAATTGCACCACTTTGCTGGAGGGCACTTTTGGTGTTTGCAAATCCTAGTATTACAAAAAGAGGCTGTAACAATGTAATATTTTTTTTCCTTATTCTGAATGTGACTTGTGTGTGTGTGCATGAGGCAAACATAATCATACTGGTGAGAGGAAGTCCAAAGAATAGCACTACACTCACAAAAACACTGACAACGAACCAAAAATGTACTTTCTAGCCTAGAGAGAAAATAACTAGCTGCAGCTAAAGGTAAAGAGCTGGTATAGATCCCCAACCTAAACACCAGGCAATCACATGTATTGTCTATATCCAACTCCTAACAAAATGTAAGAGGGACAGATGAGGAAGGACATGTTAAAGATGATTGAGTCTTCCATGGGTATTCCTGATGCTCTTCAGCTTGTTAGCTATCTCTGTGTTCTCCCCATTACACGTAGCCTGGCTTCCAGGGCAGACCAACACAACAAGCAAGAGTAATACTTAGTAATTAAATAGATGCGTTTCCTGCCTTCTCACACTGTTCATTGGTTATGCTTCTACATGTAACACTGATTTGTACAAAGCAGGACAAATCTTAAAGAGAAAGAAGATATTTTCAGGTAAAGAAATATTTGTATTCATAAAACTGTTCTTTCATATATGTTGTGTTGTGGCTAAGATACGCTTGTTGCCTGCCTAAGCATACATAGGAGAAGCTTTTCTTCCTTCCACTGGCAGCAATAACAATGCTTCCTGTAATTTTGGTATTCTTATGTTCCCTCGAGGGAAAGGTGTTATAAGCAGGGAAGGTGGGAGTGTGGCATTATTCTTCTGGTGCACTGCCAACATCAGCCAACGCACGAGCACAGCTGGCTCACAATAATTCTCTCCATATGCAAGGAAGATCCTCAAGAAAGATTATCCTTGCCTGGGGACAGAAATGTCCTCTGCAAGCTCACAATTACTGCTACAAGCTACTATTTGCTGTTGCTGTATTCAACTTAACCATTATAATCAACTAAGATTATCCATGAGAGAAGTGAGATATAAAATACTTCTAGTGAGCAGGGAGAAGTAATGATGGAGGGCCACGGAATACAATCATTGTCATGAGCAGAGCTGATGAATAACTGATATAAGGTAATTTATTTCTACCCAAATACTTCACAGACAGTTAATGAATGGAATACCTATTTATCAAGCTGTATCTGTGAATAACCTGTAGTAGCTAGATCATCACATTTGGCTGCAAATACTTTGTTTCGAGTCTGTGTCCTTTACTTGTTAGAGACTTTTTTTTTTTTTTAATTTACACTGATCAACCATTCAAATTAAATACTATGGTTTATATTTCTATTAATCTGTATATGATTTTTGGCAGTTAACCACAAACCACTAGAATAATTACCCAAAATACAATATAGAAAAAAAATCTGAACACATGCAAAGTATGTAAGATTTTGAAATCTAAAACCTTTTCAGAAACAAATTTGCTATAGCAGTTTCTGAGCTATCCCAGACTTCAGGTACCACTCTGTCAGCATCACATTATGTTACTGCTTTTACCACCATGTTTTCTCTTCATAGTATCTGTGAAGAAGTGTAAAAATGTAAACAATCAGGAAAACATACAGTGTCTTCTAGAAAGAAAGACCTGCGATCCAGCAATTAATACTTGGCAATAACAACAGAATGTTGAAGTACTGCATGATAAAAAGCTTAACTGCCAACACAGGAATGGCAAAAAGAAGTGCTCGAACAAACCTGTATGTCATGGATAGAAAATGAAGACAGAAAGAGCAGGTGAACTCCAGCTTGAATCAGAAAACACATAATGTCTGCTTACTGTCCAAGAGCAGAAACTGAATGCCTATTAAAATCTGGGGGGGTTGGCACAGAATTATTGTGTACATACTATTCCATTTCATTAGATTACTCCTATTTCTCACTATTTTTCAATATTTCAATGAGAGAGTTCTGCAGTCTCTTTTTATTGCAATGCAGACACTATGAGCTGACTATTACTTGTTTTATATAGAACAAGTATTGAGCTGTTTCTGGAGAACTTTATTGCAGTTTATTTGCAGTTTATCTGCAGTTTACTTGCATCTTATTTTATCTCTCACCTTTGATACTAAATAGTCATGGCTGCAGGTCAAATCCTCTTGAATTGTAAACAATCACAATAACCAATCAAGAAGTAAACCAGCCTATAATGAAATTCACTGCCTAAGGCTAAACATAGAACTAACAAGTGTTTAACAAATCAAAGCTTGTATTTATCACTTGTCACTGTTTGTGTCTTTGTCTATTGGAGGAGAAAAAAAAAACAATTAAGAAGCTGAGCAGTAAAGAAAAACTTAACAACAGCCCAATTCCTTTTCAGATTTGTTGGATCTGTTACTTTGGTAAAATGCTGTCTGCAAATCATGCCAGGTTGCTACTTACAGAGTAGCAATAGGTTTAACAGAAAGTGTCTGTGGCTAAAACAGTTCAGAATACAAACAGCAGTACAATTCTCATCTGAGAACTTTACACTAGGCTGAGAGTTCAGCTGACTTCACTTACATTCAGATTTTCTGAATCCACACTGGAGCAATATGGTGAAGAACTGAAATACTGGAACTGAGGTACTGTGTTTCTCATCCTGTTGGCTCTTGAAACTAATGGGCTCCCACCCAGCACAAATCCAGAGAGCAGAAACTCAGGCTTTCATGGAATGGGAGGTGATGGTCCCTCCTGGGGCCTTTGAAGGGTCCCACCATGTGCAATGCAATGCACAATAACAGGCTTACTTACACCTATGAAATCCATCTGCATAAATATACAGCCTCACAACTCTGAAAATCCTTTCTTGTAATGATAGAAAATAATAAGGATTGCTTTTGAGACATAGCTTTGTTTTCAGCTTATTGTCTCAAGAAATATCCTAAAAAATATCTTCTCCTTCCTATGATTTCTACCTTCACATTTGTAAGATAAAATGAATGATTTAGAAACATGATTTCTGCTTACTAAGCCCAAAGCACAGCATTTATCCCAGGTGTGAAGAGGTCAGTAATCCAGTGATACTCTTTTAAAGAAAAGCAAAGGATGCTACTTTTTCTCCTGCTCATGCCCAGTCAAATTGTGTCTCAAAAGCCACAGAGCACTACTGTAGCAGGATCCTTTCAATGGAAATTTATTATACAACAGACCACATCAGCAACACCTCTGCCTGAGGCTTCAGCTTCAACATGGCTAACAGTAATTCCTCTGCTATAGTGTGGTATGTAGTGGGAGACTATTGTGGAGATCTCAGAGGCCTCACACAGGTAGAGTGTGCTCAGTACAATCAGATCATACTATGTAACACTACCTTGGCCTTTTCAGTGTTTTCTGTAACATTCAGACTGTCCCATTATCATGATACTTTATTTGCATTTTATTTACAAAAGAATGACCAACTCAAACCTGACCCGCTCAAAAAAATCAAATCTAAATCCTCTGCCCCCCCCAATCCTAAATCCCAGATATGTAGGGATTTTTTCATGTCATTTTTTTTATGACCAAGGGACCAAGTTCTGCTCACTGTGAGAATTCTACTGACTACAGTCAAGTTTTTAATGATTTACATTCCTTCAGTGTAAAATTATTCTCACTGAGGGGCTTAAAAATGATGAAATGGAACTCCTAATTAAACAAACAAAAATAATTCTAAAATGATTACTAATTCTTTCACTTTAAATCCTGAATGATAGGATTCTGAAATTAATAGCATCCATGAGTCAGTATCATCCCATCTGTGAATGATAACTAGCTGAAAGTCCATGCAGCATTTCACACTACATTGTGTAGCAGCAGTTTTGTTTTTCATTTAGAATGGAAGGTTTGCTATAATGGAATCAAACAGGAAGCTGAGTTACACAGAAAGAAACAGCTGAATGACTTGCATTGATCCCTCTCTCCAGAAAGTGAAGTAGCATCTTTGGTTACAAAGCATCCAGATCTTGACACCACATCCTGAGTGAGATACTGCCTGCTCTTTACTATAATACCTATTACAGTCATGCTAGGATATTGACTTTCTGTGAATCAAAGAATAAAAAGTGTCCTCATTTCCAAATTATTAATGAATATTGCTTTGCTGTGATTGTTATGTTTTTTGAAATGATGTACAAATAGGAATAAAATGAGATCAAAGTTAAATTATCCTAACATGTTGAACTACTATGCAGAGTAAGATGGTTTCTTACACTTAAGCACCTTTCACTTGCAAGTGCAAGACATTAAATCAAGATTGTACTTTAAGAGCTGAGAGACTGAAGTGGCTTAAGAGTATTTTCATAAGAAAGTCTGACTCAAAAAAACCTCTACTCTTAAGTAAAGGCCAATCCCCTAAGTATATTCTCTGTGGCTTCTATGTTTTAACAAAATTATGGTCCTGACAGAATGAAAGTTGGATCACTTGTTTAAAAGTGGAGATAAACACTAAAAACTAATGATGTTATCATTATTTTAAAATTCCCATTTATGATGATGAACCTTCAAATATCATCTATGTGATGACAACCACAGAGTAGCTTTTTGAGAATAATGTCTCCTATGCCCACAATTCCCCTTACTGAAACTTGTCCACAGTACCATCTGAGGAGGGCACCAGTCTTCCTCCCCATCAAGCAATAGCTTCACACATTTCATTATCTACTTCCCCTGCATCAGTGTGAAAAACAGTGATTACCTTCACACATTTCTCCAAACTCAGTCCAGAACCAAATCACATTTTTATGACTGGTTTACCAGACAGGAAGATAAAAATGAGCAACATAAAAAGAAAAATATATATTGCAAAGAAAAATTCAAAATGGGTCACTGACTAGGGGGAGTCCATCTTGAAACATGCCAGGCCCTAGTTTCCACTGGTTTTGTGAATACAAAAGATTTAAGGAATGTAAAATCAAAGGCTATATTGTAAATGGCCTATTGATTTTTACAACTACAGTGAGAATTTCACTACCCCAAACTGTGGCTACAGACACTGCAGATTGTGTAATTCCAGATCTCTCAGAACCCTGACAAATTTCTCTACCTTTCACAAGGTTTCAGCATTGCAGGCAATAGTGTGAGGTGCAAGGCATAAACTGAACATCAGCAGACATATACTGCTCTCCCACAAGACAACGTCCATGGCCAGAGACTCTTCACATATTTTCACACTTGTTCAAAATGTGTGTGTTAGCATTAGGAACTATGTTATCCTCTGGTCATTGCAGAGATACTACCAGCTTTCCTTTTACAAATGTATTTCCTTGGCAGCTCAGAAAATCTGTCATATTTACTTATGAGGCAAACTTACATTGGTCAATTCCTGATGAAGCTCTCACTTTTCATTAATAATTTCAAATGTTCTCACTATCTCCTCTAAGGGAAGACCAGTACTTGGTTTCCGGAGATTATGATTACTTCAGTACTACTTTATTGTGACTAGAATAATTAACTTCTGGCTTGTGTCACTATTGACTGGACTCTCCTCTCTGCCCAGGCAGCACATCACAATGGCAGCACTGGAAGGAATCTTTGGCTTTGCTACTATACCTGCCCCACCACTCTGGCAGAACCCAGGGGAACAGCTGGGCAGTACAGACCAGCCCCTGTGACTCTATGCAACAGTAGCACATGCATGCACTTAACTTGCATGCAGCTTGGCCATAGTGCCCAGTTTTATCACGACCCAGCATAAATGCTTTTGAAGTGAAAGAGAGGCTTTTGTTTCTGCATTAATTACAGCGTACAGTCTTTGCAAGACCTTTTGGTAATTTCCTGGTCTATTTTTCTTTGCCAATCTACTACTGAGAATGGGCATTCTGGGCTATTGGACAACTGGATAAAAAGACATGAGTGAATAGTCTGCTTGATTAATACAAAAATGTGTAAACTCATAGCATTGTTTCCCTTTTGTGTTCTGTTCCCCCTTGACTGCACTAGAGCTTCACCTACCTAGGCCTCAAGACAAATAAGCAGCCTGTCCTTCCCGTTGTACTTAAGCCTGGATACAGACTCCTTCAGCAAACACTGCTTCATAACTGGGTCAGAGACAAGTTGCAAAAACCTGTCATATTCCCTTCCCCACTGGCCTTTGTGTTCCAGGTCCACACACTAGTGGTCCATTGGCAGTGGACCACCAGGCTGACAGACTAGTTCTGTCTGTGATGTAACTTAAAGAGAATTCAAGATCAATTAACATTGTAGAATAATGTTTCACTATGAGAAAGCCTTTGCATTGTTTGGATCACCTAATGGACAGCTCTTTTGCATGAATAACATTATAAAACACATATATATTATATGTTCTTATGCTACAAAGATATTTGCTATTTCACTTGATTTTCAAAATGAGTCTAACAGTATTTTCTTCTTAAAAGTATACTTCACACAATCAGATTGAATACAGATAGAGCACCATGTAAAATCATCTGAATTTCTGAATGCAAGACATGCTTTTAAAAGCACCCAAGGAAGTTACTATTCTTACAGGTTTTCTTCCTTAACAGTTGCTCAATGAAGTGTGATCTATATGACTGTCTATCTGAGTATCTTCATGCTTAACTAGGAAATTCTTTCATTTTTCATTTACATATACATGTTTCTTAAATAGTTAATATCAATGTTGCATTTAACTCTTCTTCAAATTCCATTCTTCTATCACAGAATCGATCACAGAATGCCAGAGCCCCATCCAACCTGACCTTGAATGTTTCCAGGGGTGGGGCATCTTCCACCTCTCTGGGCAACCCATTCCAGTGTTTCACCATCCTCCTTGTAAAAAATGTCTTCCTTAAACCTAGTCTAAAACTACCCTCCTTTAGTTTAAAACCATTACCTCTTGTCCTGTTGCAACTGGCCCTGCTAAACAGACTGACCCATTTTTCTTACAGACCTCTTTTAAGTACTGAATGGCCACAGTAAGTTCTCCCTGGAGCCTTCTCTTCTCCAGGCTTAACAGCCCCACCTCTCTCAGCCTTTCCTCATAGGAGAGGTGTTCTGGCCCTCTGATCATTCTTGGGGCCTTCACACTTTTTAAGTCTCTCTAAATTACTGGGTAATTGCTCTGAATCACAGAGTTGCTAAGGGTGTAATTCTGCCAGTTTTACTCTGATTGTTTTACCTCAGACACAACGTCTTTAATTTCAAGGAGACTAGTTACAGGGTAACATACAATATCCAGTGAGAGTAAGGATGACAGATTCAGACCCTGACTGCTTTCCTCAAGAGGATTTTCTGTAATGAAGATATTTCTGTTTGACAGGTTTATTGTTTAACATGCAATAATTTAAGATAGTAATGCACACATCCCCTGCAGTCCCACACTATGCATTCAAAACCCATATGGACAGAAATGCACGAAGAGAGAATAATGGATTTCTCAACCTGCTGGTTTTACATACAGTTCTGGTTTTAGCATCGACAGCACATTATGCCTAGAAGGCCAACACAATAGAATTTGCATTGTTTCCCGTAACAGAAGGACCTCCCTATAAATACTTATTTTCTTACCTTTACACTGTAAATTGTTTAACTGAACTCTGTAAAATTTAAGTACATAAATGGAAGGATCAGGGCTCAAGTATTCAAATAAATATTTGCAGACTTACAAGATGAAAGATGCCTCATTAAATAGATAAACAGAAATTTTAATGTATGGCACAAAAATGATAAACACCTAATTTTCACTAACACCCTGGCAATTAAAATATTGTCATTTATATTTTGGCTCTAGTTACAGAGACCACATTATCGACCTACTTCACTGCAAACTGTGGAAAGTATTCCATGATACAGTATTAAAGTCTGTATTCAGAGATTTGCAAGGACACGATGCCTACAATAACAGAGAAAAACATTCTGATAGGCAATGATTTCCTAGAAGATTGAGACATAATCCAGTTAAAACTCAAAAAATGGCATCATGTTTTACTTCGAGTTTTTAAACTGTCACTGACCATGGCAAAAATAACATACCAGCAAATAAAATAAAAACCCACATCGCATATACTGTAGAATTATTGCAGGTTTTCCTGTGTTGTTGACTGAATCTTTGTGTGCGTGAACAAATGTTGCCCTTCACTCTGCCAAACATAAGAGATTTCATTACTGTCTTCTACTTTTGGGGCTGGAAGGCAAAGGAAAGCTGAAGCTCTTGAAAGTCAATTTGATTTCATTGAAAGGGTATTTCAAGATTATTAACTAGATTTTTAGTAGAAATTTTATTTTAAAAATTTTTATACCTCTGCCTCTGTAATGCAGGTATTTAAGGGTTTTATTATCTTTCTAAGTTGAAAATATGTAGAAGAAAGTTTGCTCCTTTATGTTTCCTGCCTTCCAAGGAATTGTTAAAAGACTTCATCAATATATAAAGCAAGTTACATGCTGACAACATGTAGCTTATAAATAGTAAACGAAAGATCTGTTACTTTACTATATTTCTTACCTCCGTTTTTATGGGATCTCAAGGGACTTGACAACTGATGGTCTGCAACTGACTGGGATTGGCTAATTGATTGTGAATGATTCATTTCAAACGAATGTTTCTGAATAACTGGAGAAGCAGAAATCTCATCCAAATCCTTCTGGAATACAGAATGCTGGTTTAGGCACATAAGAAATGTACTGATTCTACTCTGCCATGATAACTTATAGCTGTGATCTCACAGAGAGCAACTTTTTATTTTCTACAACTCTGGAATGCCTAACATTAGATTTAAGTTACTTACACAAGACTCTTGTGGCTTTCAGCAACACTGACTTAGCACCCATGCCACAAACATTTGTTTACTTTTTCCACTTAACTTATTTATCCTCTTTCCTCATGCACTTAAATCATAGCATGCACTGTATGCAGATTTCCTCTCATAGTTAATTTGTGTCTTTAGAAAAAAGCTATAGGAAGGTATTAATCTGCTTAACATTTCTAAGTACATCATCCAAGGGATTTTGTTTTTTTAATCTTACATATGCTCAGCAGAGTTACTGGCAAAAACTGTACATTTTCTCCATTTCATCCTTTCAACATCAAATGGTAAGCAGCAAAAATTGGATCAGACTTCAAAGACTATGCTGTGCTCCAAGTCACAGAGCGACTCCTCCATTTCACATATTGAATTCGAGCAGGATATCAAAGTGCTACCAAAGAACCTCAGGTCCTTACTAAAAAAGAGTCTCTAACATCTGTAGAAAGTGAAGTGCACAGACAAATCACCTCAGGGAGCAGCTAGCATTTATTCTCAGCAGCAAATTTCCAGCCTTTTGATTCTCTTATTCACTGTACCTCCCTGTCTTTCTACAGAACTAAAGTTCTTAGCAAGCAGGCTTTTGTCTCAAAGACTTCAAAACATCACTAACGGTTTCATGTTCAGATGGCTATGCCAAGCAGCCAAGCAGCCATGAATACACTGCAGAATTGTGGACTCAGGAACTGAAGTTACAGCATGATGTTATTTTAGAACATAAACTTAGTAGTACCTTTTTTGTTTGTTTGTCAAGAAAATGAGGCACCTCAGGAGAAGACTGCTTACTGGTTTGCTGCCTAAAAGCAAAGAAAAATAAAATATATATATAGTTTAATTATTGTGATTTCTTCATTCTTATAAAAGGTTTACTGGCACACACAATTTTTTTTTTTTAGATTTTCCCTTTTTCCCCTCCCCCAATTTCTAAATATGCACATACAATCAATCCAGAGAAAACACAGACCGGTCCCATTTCCTCTTATAAGGAAGTGCATGTTATTAAACACAGTAACAGGCTATGAGCAATGAATTTGTCATTAAAAATTTGTGGATATGTGCATATGTGTAAAATGAGTTTATGAGAATACTATGAAACTGAAGTCATGTATTAAAACTAATCTGACAAGATTTTACATTGAACATTTTTTTCCAGGGCTGTGAAAAGTTGTTTTCACAGAATTCAAGCCTAGCCACTCAAAATTTGACAAATGAGGAAGAAATGAAGCACATGGCTTTGTGTTCTCTTAGTCATTTGGGTTAAGCATAGAGCAAAAAGTAAGAGTTTTCAGATTCTTTGTCTGTATCTGTTATGGTTTTACCATCACATTATGTCACTATAAAAATAATAAAGGCCAGCTCCTGCTCTCATTAATGCTAATTAAAGTATCATAAAAACCTTCTGCATGCCCTGATCTTTGTTGGCAGACCTTTGAAGTCAATGGAGCTCTTCAACAGTAAAGTTCACCAAGACAGACCTTGCTCCAGAACATTTAGTTATGGGGAAAAAAAAAACAAACAAACCCACACCCAAAAAAACCCCACCACCAAAAAAACCCACAAACCCCAAAAAGCCCCCCAAGAAACTACTACCGATTTCACTTGATGGATTAAAACCTGAGGTTCATAGATATTATTTGATACGGTCATGGTCCTAAATTTGAGATTTAAAGCAAGATTTTCTGATTGTCAAAACATGCTTCAGTCACAGCATCATTACTCTCCAACCCCCTCACAACCTTTCTGAAAATACAATTAATGGCAGTTTTATTTCTACTTATAAATGAAAACATCTGAAAGCTACATTTCAGTCAGTCATAGATTTTTTTTAAATCTATATATCATAGCTTTTTCATAGATGGTGAAAAGTTTTATACGTTATTAAGTAGTTCTTTCATTTTTACAGTTATTATGACTGAATACATTTCATCCCTTTCAGTCACAGGGGGAGAAGGAGCATGTAAAGGACAAAAACTGCTTTATAGATTAAAAAAATGCAATGTATGCTATTTCAAATTTCATTTTTTGTCAATACTTATGTTTCAGTCAGCTACACTAGTTATAAATTACTCATGTAATAATAAAACAGCATGCTGGATTTAAAAAAATGTCTGCCCATATGTGCATTTTACCTTTCAAAATGCGCTTTTAAAATGTACCCTTCAAAAATAATTCAGAATAAAGTAACACTGCTGAAGGACTTGAAACATTGAATTTGATAGCTGTATATCATCATGCCTGTGTATTAGATAGTACATTTATTCTGTGACATCCACAGAAGCTACTGAAATATTTCAAGCCTTGTTTGCTTGGTTTAGGCTCTTAGGTTAATGAAGTTTGTCTGAGTGTGTTACTCCAGCTCAAGAACATTGACTTAAATTGTTTCAAACTAATCACAACACTGAGGGCATCAAGGTTGTCAATAAGCTATCTCAGGGTGAGGAAACATTTTGTACTGGCACACTTCTTGTACAGGAAAGTATAAAATACATCTAGGATATTTCACATTACATTAGTATTTGACATTGCATTTGCGCATGTACCATACTATCTGTAAAGTTCTTTATTACTATTTATCTTTTATATATATATAATTTATATATTATATTATTTATATCATTTATTTAGTGGGATTAGTTAGATAGGTTCCACTTGTCTCCAAAATTACTTAAACATTTGTTGAGATGATTCATTCCTCCACCCGCCAACAGTGTAGAAAATAAACCAAATATGAGCTAAAAATCATGAATAATCCCCAAATACCACTGTGGTCGATGTAAAAAAATCAAAATCTGCTGTTGGATCAGCACACTGCAAATGGCTACAATGCCAAAACAGACTGAATCATCATCTAAATTTAAATATTCAGATTTTGGGGTGATTTGGATCTGTATCTAAATCTGTAGCTTGAACTAAACTCTACCATCTATTAAAAAAAAAATAATTCTAGAATTTAGTATGGCTTTGCCAGCATTTTAACTTTGCCAGAGCTAGAATATTGTCTAATTTTTGTTTTTTTCCCTAAAAAAGGGGTGACTTACTAAAACTGGACCATATTTTCTTAAAAATGCATGAAGGCAAAGTTCGGCAACTTGCCTTCTGTACAGCTTGAGCTAGAAGAATCAGCCTTTGGAATTCTGAAGCCCTGACTCTCTGTCAGGATCTCAGTTGATGACATCTTTCTGACTAGAACAATCCTAAATTGGGTTGTACCTGGTGCAAGATACTCCATCCTTCCACAGAACGTACTGTTGCTGATATAAGTATGTACTTCATGTTTACTAGCTTTTACTAACAAGTCTTTTTTTTTTTTTTTTTCTTTCTTTCTGTATTTTTCTCCTCCTGTCCTGTTGAGAAAGGGATGTGACAGAGCAGCTTGGTGGGCACCTGGCAGCCAGCCAAGGTCAACCCAACACAATGTTAGATTGGCAGGAAACACTGCTGAAAACATGACATCAACTGTAGATGCTGAGCACCTTGAAATCAGTCTCTGAGCTATTCTTAAAATCTGTCTAGTATGCAATATGAAAAATGCAATAGCAACAGGAGCGCAGCTCAGCGGTACTTAGTTGATATGAGCCAATCAGTGATGACAGCTAACACTCTCAAACATGGCATCTGAGGGTGATTTTGAGGTGCAGGGTATTTTCAGGTATCTTTGAAGAAAGTGCTTGTCCTGTGATTTCCAGAAATTTTGATTTTTCACATATGGAGGAAAGCAGATGAGATCCATTCAGAATACTTACCTGGAAAGATACAAGAGATCCACATTCATGTGTCTGGTTTCAGTCAGGAAGTACAATTTGCTGCTGAATGTTCAACTACTGAGCTATAATATACCTCAGTCTTCACATATGGACTGTCTATAAATCACTCAATTAGCAAGAAACACTGACAAGAAGAGAAACATTGATTCTTGGGGTCTGTCTACCCATCTGTATAGTGTATAGCCACACCATCCTTAGCACTGAAAGCAGTCAAACCACAACAGCATAAAACTAGTAGTGCAGACTAATTTACACTGGAGAAAAAATAGATAGTTTTGGGGTTATTCTGGCCATTATGAATGTAAGTCATGGAATTAAGACTCTCATCACTTCAATGCTTTTAAAAATGTTAGAAATATTCCTAGATATTCCTCTTGAAAGAATATAGCTTATTTTGCAGAAATAATGTATTCCTGAACAGAACAAATTTAATCATTCCAGCATGGGTAGGTTAAAAATTCCAAAGGGATAGGGAGGAGGGGAAAAAAAACAACAACCGGTGAAAAAATGTGCCCAAATTTCCATTTACACCTTTATAATCATGGCTAACTACTTGAATTAATGAACTGTAATTAGGAGTTCACATAAGAGAAGAATCAGGCCCAATGTGTTCCATTGTATGCAACAGGAATTGCAGACCTCCCATTTCCATCAGAAGCAATAAGAACCTTAATGTTTCCTATGATTACAAATAGGAAACTGAAGCAATTAAAGGAAAGCAGAATGTCTTTATACCAGATTTTACTGTGGAAAGAAATGAAAATTCATATTCAAAAGGTGACTTATACAAGAAATCACAGTGTGGTCTTGACATGAACTGAAACTATCCAAGGAGGAAATTATGGAGAATTGTGAGAAAAGTGTAAGCAGTAAATCACCCAGGACCTGATGACATTCATCTGAAGGTTCTGAAAAAAAAAAAAAAGGTTTAAAATGCAGACATGTAACCCTTTCAAGTAGCTATCTATCCACGTAGGATAGAAGCACACTAACACAGTGATTTTTTTTTCTTTTTCTTTTAATCAAATGAATCCAAGGAAGGTTTTGTTACTGACTGAGTGAACCTCACTTTAGTGAGAAGCAAACTGTAGATCAAGTTAAAGAAACCACAGCAGAAGACTGAAGAGGTTTCATATGGAACAGTTCAATTCCCATTAAACCAGTTTCTGAACTGACCTGCACTTGTGTGAATGAAATGTTTATTTTCTAGTCTCAGCGATACATGGTATATTATGTTTATGTGCTAGCCCACCAGTGTCCATGTAGGTGAATCCACATTGCATGCTATCTCAATGAGCCTTCCAGCTGTTGCAGAGCATTCAGAAATTAACATTGTTCCTTTTTCAGGCACAACAACAACAATGTTGCAAGCTAAGAACAGTTTTTTTACTTACTCCCTACACTGATGCAACACTGACTTGCTGGCACTAAGATGCTATAGAAGTGGCTGATTTGCAGTGCCAAAGCCACTGGCACAGAGATATTACATTTCAAAAAGTCACTGTATTTATAAATTATAAAAAGAACCTTGACAAATCAGCTAAGCCATCCCCATTTTCAGAGAAAAATCAGCTACACTTACTCTTTTTTTTTATTTTTTGTCATAAGTTTGTCTAAGCTCAGAAGAACATACAGTGATGGAGGTGTCAAAATTTCCCAAGGTAACCTACACAGGGCTTAACTCAGCTTACCCTCTGTGAGCTCTTCTTCATGTCAAACCTAATTCATTTGCTGCAAGCCAAGACCATTACTTCTCGCCTGATTCTCAATGGAGAACAGTCTGTTTCTTTCCTCTTCGCATCAGCCTTCCATGATTGGAGAAATGATATCACATGTACCCTCAGTTTTCCATCTTCATTAGAGATCTCCCCTTATCATGGTTTACAGAGATGTGATCATTTTTGCTGCTGAGAGACTTGTTCACTTTCTTCAAGTACACTGTCTACTATACTACACTGAGGTCTTGACAGAAGATGATCTTAGAAAATGATGCACATGTGAGGTAGTATGTATCCTCATTGCTACCATCCAGTGTAAAGCAGGGGGACGTTACTGACTTGACACTCATTTTGTGGTTCATTACAGTCCACGTACCTCTGTTTCTAATTTTAATCCTGACATTTTAAACCCCTGTAACCATTACTCACTTAGTACTGATACATATTTAGTAATCAGGTTCTGCTTCCTCAGTCAAGCCATTAATGAGTAGAAATAGACCCATTTCTGGGACTTGACTTCCAAATACATACTTCCTGTAGAACAGAGAAACTCTAATAATTATTCTTTGTCTATAACTTTCCAAACACATAAGCTAGTATGCCTGTGTAGTTTTGTTCAGGCTTTATTATTCAATCTTGATTAGCCAAGTCTTATATGAGTGTCAAGAGTTTTACTAAACTGAATACTTTCTGAGAATCTATGCTGACTGAAGCATGAACATGATGCCAACTAGCTAAAAAGAGAAAGATGTAAGGAGAAAAATCACAATAAATTCAACTTGAGAGTGTAAATTGCTGTTGATGTCAGTTATCTTCTAACATGCATCTTTATCACACAGAGCTCCACAAGGAAACAATGGAGCAAAGGATACTCACTGACACACAGTTATAGTTACAAACATGACTGATGTGTAATGAAGTCACTGTGGAAAAATTTTCTGCAGTACTATGTGTAAGGCCACTGATCATGTACACGTAGCTAACTTATACTGCGATGTTTAGCAGTCAGTAAGCTACAGTTCAGTGAGATAGAGGGGAAAAAAAAAAGAACAATACAAAAAGTATTTTCCAGGGTAAGTATCAGATCAGTATTATTTAACACAATTTTCAGTTGAGAGGGAAATGGATAAGAAGATGGTGGAACATGCAGGTTACAGATATTTTGACAAGATTCTAAAGGGATTTAAAGATATTTGAGGATGACAGCTCTGTCTGAACAAGAACATGAACAACGTAGCATAGATTAAGGTCTTTAGTCACTGAACTGTAGATTATCCTGCTAAGAACAAGAACATTTATGAAAAATACATTCACTAGAGATCTGTCAGTCTAACAAGTTAAAAATCATAGGATGTCTTAGAAAATTACTTCTCCCTTCTCCACAGATTATTCCTAATTAGCTCAAGAGACCCCTAATAACTTGAAATTGTAGCTATGCCATTGCAAAATGCAACAACTTTGATTTCATGCAATGACTAATTGTAAAATGGAGGCAGACATGAGGCAAGGCTCGTGTCTGTGCTGGCCTCTACAAAGGGGAGACCCTGTCAGACTCTATCCTTCTCTGCTGCCATCTCAGCTCTCTGCAGAAGGGTAAATATGCTATTCAGCAGGGTTGTAAGCAGGGTTCTGAAAGGTTTTCGCTTCCTGCATTTGAATTTAGTCTTGATCATGTGTTGCTCTTTAAAATAATCCTGCTCTTTTAAAGTTTCAAATGAACTGCTTCAGGAAAGGGTTTGATTGTGATTCACACCACGCAGGCCTGTAGGTTCCTCTCAGTGGCTGATGATGTCAAAAAAAAACCCTTGGCAAGTGTCACATACACAGACTGGGTTTTGAGGGAGAATTCAGACTTAGCGTTTGTCTCCCAGGTGTACAATTAACCCCATGTTTGTTTTTTTTTTTTTGGTAGGAGTCACAGGCAACTCCAGAGCTCTGTGGAACTGAATGGAAAAATATATTTTCAATGAGTCAAAGCCACTTCCCTGCTAACATTGACATTCTTTTCCTATACCTATTTCTATTCCTATCAGAGATATTTGCCAATTCTCAGTATGTCTTTTAGTTACTTGTGACAATAGCTTCATACATACATAGGAAAGATTTCTGCAATTGAAAATAGTTAATACTAGCTTTCAAGTCAAGCATATAAATACAGGAAACATTTAATATGCAATGTTAAATGAACAAATGTGTGCATTTAATTAGCATCCTACATCATTTATTAACTTGAGTTTGCTTATGTCGTGCATACACTGAATGAAGACCATGAACTAGGTGTAGAGATTAAATTTTCTTGAAGGAAATAAATTTTTTTGAAGTGGCTGTTTCTTCTGAATGCTTTAGAATTCATTACCTAGTAAATCTGAGTGCTTAATATATAATACTGTAACTTTTTTTTTGTACAGATCTTTGAAAAAAGCAGCAGGTTGTCATACATTTAAATGTATGGTTATATGCCTGCGCATTACAATGGAACTGTATATGACCTTGCTTTCTGATCCTGAGATACCTTAAGGCTCATTTTTCATTTACCAAAACTACCAGTTAGAAAACAAAGAAAGAAAGAAATAAAGAAAGAAAGAAAAATAA
>JANIJG010023753.1:0-17031 GCA_024611175.1 Megaceryle torquata
CTTCTCCAGGCTGAAGAGCCCCAACTCCCTCAGCCTGTCTTCATACGAGAGATGCTCCATTCCCCTGAGCATCTTGGCCGTCCTCTGGACATGCTCCAATATGTCTACATTTAAAAATTAAATAAATTTAAGTTGATTTTAATGAAAACAGCATGTTAGCACAAAGTTATTCTGAAATTTTGCTTTTCAACTACAAACCATGGGATTTTTTTTCTTTTTCCAAACAGTTATTTAATTCTTTTAACTGAACTGCAAGTATTTTCCCTGACCTTGTAGTGAAAATGATTGAAATTTTGGCAACACCAATTAAGCCTACCAAAAATCAGTCCGATGTAGAATAACTAACATGGAAATTTTCGGCCCCAGTGGTTGTGGTTCAGCAATACCTGATGATTATGAAAGGTGTCAAGCAGCTATAATCATAGTCATCATCACCCGTGCTGTATGTGTGTACCAAAATGTCTATTTTGTCTCCTTTGGTAGGAATATCTACAGTGCCTAATCGTTACGAGTCTCTCTATTGGCTGCATTGCACAATTCTCCCTGTAAAGGGAATGTCTGTTTAGAGGGGCTGCTGCTATTCTGTAAATCAAGAGTACACTTGCATGGGAGCTTGCGTTTTCTTCTCTTACTGCTTTATTTTAAAATGAATTTTTCAAACTGGAAATAGACTCTCATTCCTTATATAGAAAATAATTCTCAGTAAGTTTAATTTCTTACACTGTATATGCAGTTTCTGTGTGCTGTAATAATTTTCACAGATTCTCTCTCAAATATCAGTACACATAATTTTCAAATATATTGTATATGCAGCTTTAGAGCAGTGAAGTAGCTGTGGTTTATGAGTGTGCTACATGAGGCTGAAGAGGCATCCAGCCTCCTTTTGTCTGAAAGTAATGCTTAGGAAGGCGTGCGAGTACAGAAGAGTGTTTTCTCCTAATACTCTCCCTGCCTTCCAATAGTTTGTTGTTTGCAGTCTTCCACAAGGCAGAATAACTCGTGTGTTTGAGAAATCACTATGTGAACACATAGCCAAAGTGTCTCCGGTAGTATGTATGACAGAGATAAGAGTGCTTGTGCAACCTAAAGCTGACATTTTCTGATTTCTGAGATCTGAGCAGTGCACCTTTAATATTGACTTTTCATGTGCTCCGAGACAATGGTGTGTTTTGAACTAAAACAGGTGAACAAGATTCCAGGGACTAAGGCACAAAAAACCCCCCAGGCTGATGAAGTAGAAAATTGTGTATCTCTTGAGCTTGTAGTTTTTACTGATACTTAATATTTTAGTTAAAAAAGTAGATTTTCTGTGTTATTTAGTAGCACAAATACTCCTACACCCAGAAAATGTAGCACAAAATGAGCACAATATATGCCCATGTGAGTCTGTTTCAGTTTTTGTACAGGATCCAGACTTGTGGTGTTTGAATCATAGAATAGTTTGGGTTGGAAGTGACCTGTAAAGGTCATCTAGTTGAACCATCCTGCAGTGGGCAGGGACGACTTCAACTAGATCAGGTTGCTCAGAGTCCTGTCCAACCTGACCTTGAATGTTTCCAGGGATGGGGCATCTACCACCTCTCTGGGCAACCTGTGCCAGTGTTTCACCACCCTCACTGTACACAATTTCTTCCTTATATCTAGTCTAAATCTACCTTCTTTTAGTTGAAAAGTATTATTCTTTGTCCTATCACAACAGGTCTTGGTAAAAAGTCTGACCCCATCATTCTTATAGGCCCCTTTTAAGTACTGAAAGGCTGCAGTAAAGTCTCCCCAGAGCCTTCTTTTCTCCAGACTGAACAATCCCAGTCTGAGATATTCCTGTCAACATTGATGGAAGTCTGCTTTGAAAAACTTGCGGTGTTTACTTACAGATCCTCACTGTTGCAATACAGTTCTGATCTTCAGAGACACCACTTCTGAAGAGCTCACAGAGCCTTTTTATTTTGTTGAATTTGATGAGTGATGCCTGGCTTTCATTTCCTTGACAGACTGTTTATTTTCACCAGGTGTTCTTTAGGAACTCTTTGTTTGTTTTGGGTTTTTTCCCCCTTTATTAGAGAGCTAGTTAGTTGTCAGTAAAATAACAATTACAGTATCTGAGCATTTATTACTTGTTCTGTTATGCCAGATGTCGGAATACAACTTACAGGAAAAGATAGAAACTTCATTTCTTTTTAGTCATAGCAGTCTTGAAAATTTAAGGCAAAGTAGAATATGTTTTTTTACATCCTGAGTAAATCCTTCAATAGTAAGCAAGTATTTGCATACTTTTTATGTAAGCAAGCTCTAGCTAAACAGCATCCACTAAATCTTGTATAGTCTATTGCTGACTTGCAAAAATTGCTCAGAACTGTTACACCAATGTGATCATCCATCTGGCAGAAAAAAATGCTGTAAATTGCAGTGCCGTTAACACTTTTGTATGGCAGAAAGCTCTGATATGCTGGATTAATTCTGTACCTCAATGAATTACCCACAATAAAAGAACAGTATAAACAGTTGTAGTCTGAAACACTCACTGGTACAAACCTGCAATTATAATTGGTAGCAAGAGACTGTGGGAAGCAGTATCTTTTGAATAGTATCTCTCAAAAATATATCAAAATTATTATACAGCTTTCCCAAAGAATTTGAGGACTTGCTAATTCTAGACTGATATGCAGGTTGGGGTGGGTTGTGTTGGTTGGTTTTGTTTTTTGTTTTTTTTTTTTTTTAATACGCATCTTGCTGTTCAATAATTAATGGCTTTCTCTGAGTGCAGAAAAGTAAAATTGCCAAATTTGACCTTGGACCAGAATCATAGTTGTAATATTGAACTTTTCTTTGTTTTATGTAAACCACAGTGGCCAGTCATGGAATTGTCCTCTGCGGGAGGTTATTGGAAAGCACTGGAATGGATTGCAACTGCAGTGGCCCAGCACAGACCACAGCTTAGTTTGACTCAGCTTTCAATTGTTTTTCCCTAACGTGCCTTGTGTCCATAAACTTTCTATGTCATCTGGTTGTCAAACCACGTTGGAAGTGGGTTGGATTTGCCCTCAAAGTAGGTGTGGATGCCCTTGTGTCCTCTTGAAATTCTTGCAAGCATACTAAGTTTTCAAAGTAGTTCCTTATAACTCATACAGCCAGTAAAGCATCATCTCTTTGTGGAATGATGTGTTCACTCTTGCTCTAGGGGCATCCAGGCAGGAGTTCAGCTCCAGTTTTAAATACTGGTGTGTGGTTGTTACCATCCTGTGAAATTTTAGTTTGCGGGGAGATCACCTATCCTTGTCCCGATTACTCCCCAGCCATGCTTCTGGCAACTGTTAACTGTGGTCATGTACTGGAAATGCTCGGTGTAATTGACCCCTAGGTTGGGGAGCTTTATCGTTGCCAGCTGTCGAGCAGTAGCTTCACAGAGCTGTAAAACTAGGGGTCAGGGTAGGTTCCAAGTAAGGGGACAACCAGATCTCTCCAGTGCCTTTGTAAAATGGAATAGCTGTGGTCACACTGTATTATGTTGACTCTTGCCTCTCACCAGTATGATGAGATGTGTGATGCTGTAACTCTGCATATCTTCTTAGATGAGCTGCATTGCTTCCAAAACTTAGGGTGATAAAAGTCATATACAAGCCCATGTGCTGCTAGCCCACTGAAGCAGGTGGAGTCATAGAACTTTCCAGTGAGTCCAAGTTAGAACAAGAGAAATCTGGACCATAGATCTCCACCTCGACTGATTGTGTTTCTAATTCCTGTAAGTGTTTAAGACTATGTAGAAATAGAACCTTAATGGAAAGATAAATAATGTACTTACTGCCTTCCTGCCACACCACTGCTGGACTGAATGTAGCAGTTAGAGATGATACAAATTCATTACTCCTATTTTAGGGTGATAAGAAAGCTCAGGAAAAATTATACTTTCTTGTCTTTCCATGTTATGTGGGGTTTTTTTAGCACAATAAAAAAAAAAAAGATAAAAAAATAACAATATCACCTGACAAAAATTTGAGTTTTAAGAAAGGCACTGGAGATAACTCGTGTGCTTTATTTTCATTGTAGTACCAGAGTGAGAACAGAGAGAGAAACTTAGCTGGTAGAGAAGCAATTTAGCCTCCTTTTCTAGTTTTGCATAGCCTTATGATTCTACAATAAAAATGCTTTAATGTGGACAACTTTCATCTTGGAATACTATTGAGTTTTTATTATTAAAGATGATAAGTAATATCCTCAAATTACATTGTAATTGTCATTTGATGTCTTTTGACTCCCTTCTTTCTGTTTTGAAGCACTACTGCCATATGCCGTAATACCCTGGCAGGCCTTATAACAAATTCAGAACAAGGATTATGTGAAAATAACTTTGTAATGAACATCTTATGAAAATTAAAAACATAAAATATAAATGAAAGTGTGAATTCCTCAGTTATAAATAACACTTTGCATGAGTTCACACTCAAGTAGGTAAGTGTATATGGGGCAATATTTTACTTTACCACACAAGTAAAATTTCTTATCAAAGAACATGGGTTTCCCTGATTTCCCTCAAACTACTCCTGGATTTGAAATAAGTCTCTCTCTCTCTCTCTTTTTTTTTTTTTAGTCATTTCATAGAGGTTGTTTCATGTAACAGAGATTATCTGATACTCCATATTGAAGTGTATGTCTCTCTTGGTTTCAGAACTCTTGATTGCTTTGCAGAAATCAGTCATAGCAAGAAACGTTTCCATGTTAAGAGCCTGGTTAGCTGGGTGCTGATGTATCCTTCAGCTCTCTAAAAGCTTCAATCATTGTGGGACTCCTTAAAGCAGACTTGAATTGATTCTCTTTTATAGGCAAGTGTTTAGTGAAAGGTTTTGCCGGCTTGAGGAGTGCATTGAGGAGTGCATTGAATAGCTGGCAATTCTAAAATGCTGTAAGTCAGAACTCATCTCAGGAGATGCTCTTCTCTCTGCAGATGCAAATGTTCCTGTTGTTAGCATGTGTGGGGGTGTAAGTCAGGACCTTTCTAAAATCCTGGCATTGTGGTTCTTTCTGACCACTTCCATCACCTCTGCAGATAAACCTTTCAGTCAGGTCAGTCTGGTGCTGGGTGAATCTCAAAAATTAATATGGGAAGTGGCAGTAGGAATCATAGAATTGTCAGAGTTGGAAGCAACCTTAAAGATCATCTAGTTCCAACCCTCCTGCCATAGGCAGGGACACCTCCCACTACAGCAGGTTGCTCAGAACCCCATCCAGCCTGGCCTTAGAAATTTCCAAGGATGGGGCTTCCACCACCTCTCTGGGCAACCCGTTCCAGGGTCTCACCACCCTCATGGTGAAGAAATTCTTCGTAACGTCCAATCTGAATCAACCCATCTCTAGTTTTAATCCATTTCCTCAAGTCCTATCACTGCCTGACAGCCTAAAAAGTCCCTCCCCAGCTTTCTTGTAGGCCCCCTTAAGATACTGTAAGGCCACAATAAGGTCTCCCCAGAGCCTTTTTTTCTCCAGACTGAACAACCCCAACTCTCTCAGTCTGTCCTCATGGGAGAGGTGCTCCAGCCCACTGATCATCCTCATGGCCCTTCTCTGGACACGTTCCAGCACATCCATGTCTTTCTTGTAATAGGGACTCCAGAACTGGATGCAGTACTCCAGGTGAGGTCTCACGAGAGTGGGGTAGAGGGGGAGAATCACCTCCCTCGACCTGCTGGCCATGCTTCTGCAGCCCAGGATACAATTGGCTTTCTGGACTGCAAGTGCACACTGATGGCTCATGCTGAGCCTCCTGTCCATCAGTACCCCTAAGTCCTTTTCTTCAGAGCTGCTCTCAAGTCTTCAGGGCTGCTCTCAAAAGAATGTTTCTTATTAACAGCTTTGTAGCATTCAGGAACCTTAACAGTACAAACTATTAGTGACTGTCTTCATATTGACCGCATTTGTGACACGCACAGATGTCCGTGCGTGCTTCTGTTAGAGCGGTGCCGTAGCAGCTCTGTTACTACCCAGCCACTTGGCAACAGAAGGAGGCTCTCAGCTAGCAACTAACAAGTGCTTTCTCATACTGGAGAAGCTACTTTGTAGAAGGAGTTTAGTCTGCTGAGTTGTAGGAAGGTGATTTACTTTTATCAGATGGTGTTTATCCCAAGTCTGGAATGATATCCCTTTAATTATTGTGCTTAGGTAAAGATCAAAACCTGTAAAATCTTTTGATTTAGAAATATCAGACTTTTGTCAGTTGACCTTTCTTTCTCAGATGCGCTTCTTGCTCTTGCAGTAAAGCTGTTCCTGTGGAGTCTGGACAAGCAGTTTAATTGTACTTGCAGGTGGGAGGTGACCAATATTCGTTAACATTTTTATTGTGTGACCTGATGGTGCTTCAGAATCCATACTGGCTTAGAGGTCAGGATTGCAGAGCACGTATGGGGTGTGCCCAAGAAACGCAAGTGAACTGACATAAACATACCCTACAACTGTAATTAATGGTCCTTGTGAATCAGGCTGCATATATGTGTAAAAATCCTTGACAGCTCTTCTGACTTGTGCAATGTGATATGAGCGTGTTGCCCTTCAGAAGTAATCCAAAATTGGATTTGAGAGTACTGCTTTTTCATCTCTTTTTCACACATTGTCTCTTAACGGGACTTCACAGAAACAGCATTCCTTGAAGAAATGTGTTGTTCCTCACTGTATCCCAGGGATTTATACCTCTTATCTTTCTTCTCATTTCCAGTGTTTTGAAATATTGGAATATTTTTCTCATGTGACATAAGTAACAGTTGAGACAGGTCTGAAAACAGCAGAATCCTTCAAATGTCTACAAGTGAAAATTAAATCTAATAAAATTGCCATAATCATTGAAAACTTAACCAAACATCTCTTTCCAATTGCTTTTTCTCATTTCCACTGCAAAGAGAACTAAGTTATTTAATAGTTCAAAACAGGTAAACAGCAGAAGAAATTCTTTTTAACTGCTCTGGCTTGTGCCAGTGGACACATAGAATTCACAAGGGAGGAAATGATTTTATCTTACTTCTGAACCTCTGATTTCTGAGAAACCACCTTATATTTTTACTTTTCAGGAGGAGATAATGAATCCTGTAAGTCCTCTTGTTTTTTAGGATTGAATAGACCCATATGTAGCAGATCAACTATGTTAGTAGATCTGGATGGGTTTGTGGCTGTGTAATGTTGTCTTGTTGATGTCAGTGATGTTTCCTCAAATATCATTTGGCACTGAGGTTAATTAGTAAGGAATGGCTTGTGCCCATGCTGCTAAGGGCTTTTGCTCTTAAGGACAGGATGGCTATGTTCACACCATCTATGGGGAAAAGCCCCCAGTGTCTACTCAGTCTGGAACCATTTTTCTGCGAGTTTCTTGGGAAGTATTAAGTGACCCAGGACAGAATCATCCCAGGAAACATCGGGGTGATTTGATGGTGGAAACAACTGAGTTCCAGTGACCAGACAATGGTCTCAGTGGTTAATTTACCTGAATGGACAGTGGTGGAGAATGCACATTCCTGGAACCAGTCGCAGCCCTGTTTTTCAGAGCATGTGATATCAAGTGAGCTCTAAAGGGCTGAAAACCCCATGGTTTAGATGCTTTATAGCCCCCATCCTTCTGCCTTTCTAACCTTGCCTAGTTTATAAGCATTTCCTTTAGAGAAATCCAGTGTCTAGATCCCACTGAGAGGTAGTGCAGGTGGTGTACAGTAGTATATGAACAATTTTGAGGGAGGTTCCAAGTAGCTAAGGTATTTTTTCATCTGTCTCCTTGGTTTGCACATTGCAGTCAAATATATTGATAGAAAAATCATGCAAGACTTGTATTTAGTTGCTACTAATGGTGACCTTGCTAACTCTATTGAATTGCAGGCAGACAGATTTGCTGTTCTGTACCTTCATGGAAAAGAATCAGTGTGTTATTGAGGTTAGAAGGCAGCTCTGGAGGTCATCTTGTCTAAACCCCTGTTCAAAGCAAGGTCAGCTAGAGCAGGTTGTCCAGGGCTGTGTCCCACCAGTTTTGAGAATCTCCAAGAATGAAACTTTGCAACTTTTCTAAACACGTGCTCTAGTGTACAAGCACACTCATAATAAAAAAGGTTCTTTACATTTAAACAGAGCTTCCTGTGTTTCACTTTGTGGCCATTGTCTCTTTACTCCTCCATCAGGTATTTACAGATGTTGAAAAGCTCCCTCCTGAGCCTTCTCTTATGACTGAGCAGTCTTAGGTCTCAGCCTTTCCTTGTCTGACAGACACTTTAATCCATTAAACATCTTCATTTTCTTTTGCTGGAGTTGTTCCTGTATGTCCATGTCTCTCTTGTACTGAGGATCCCAGAACTGGACACAGTACTCCAGATGTGGCCTCACCAGTACTGAGCCAGAGGGGAAGGATCAGTTCCCTTGACCTTCTGGGAATACTCTGCCCTGCTGCAGCCCAGGAGGCTGTTGGCCTTCTTTGCAGCAAGGGCACATCAGTGGCTTACGTTCAACTTGGTATCCACCAGGACCTCAGGTTCTTTTCTTGCTAGGTGAATAACAAAAATGTTTCCTATACCACTGTGAATGGACCTTAGGCAATCTTGTCTTTATCCTTTAAGTAGCACCTGGATGCTGATAGCAGGTACCAGGTCTTGAGGATGTGACCAGGAGTGCCCGCATATGTTGTGGAGAGCATCTTGGCCTGCCCATCTTCAAAGGTCATCAGAGAATTGCTTGGAAGCAGGCTAGAAATGACTTGATTTAGATCATCTTCTTATGCAACAGTGCCAAAGGATTTGTAGTTGATACTTCAATCTATAGACAGCTGTGATCCTACTTACCATCCAGCTGATTTACTTCTGAGGTATTGACAGGATTTCACACAGTCAGTGCTCACATGGTGCACAACATATTCCTTAACCAGGGAAGCCTTGCAGGCAGAGAAATCTCCAGAAAATAACTTGTTCTAATGGGAGGAAAACACAAAAACACTGATAAGGAAAAGCAAACACCGTGTGTAGCACAAGAGGACTCAAAGGAGAACATTACAGAAGAAATACAAGTGAATTGATCAAAGAGTATTTACAGATCAGGATATTTGTTTTAGAATTTTAATTGTACACTGGAAGATAAAGTAAATAATTTCTTAATATCAGTTGTCACTTTTTGGCTTTGTATTTATGCTGTTCAGATCTTGCTACCTGAATGTTGTTACTTGCTGGAGTTTCACAAATGCATCTACAACCCAGGAAGGAGTGTGAAGCATAAATATTTATTTATTTATTATATAGAAAGAAGAAATTGTATTTCATGCATAATCAAAACTACATTTGAAAATAACCCTAAAATGATTTGGGTTTTATATTGAAGACTGAGTGCAAGCTAATGAATGGAGATGAAGAGAAACAATTTAGTACTTGACTAAGGATTAAATTTGTGGCTCAGTGGTAGTACTCAGAAAACATTCTCTAGACTCTTGTGGTTTAGAAGAATTTTCCAGGCTGAAAACAAGGTATTTCTTTTTTTTTTTCTGTTTTGTGTGTGTGTGTGTAATCCAGGGAAAAATGATTTTGTCTATTTGTGTCTGAGCTCTGATACGAGCGGATGCATCTTTACTGAACCTGTCAGAATAGCCACTTTTTGCACCAGGGAAGTGCCTGGCCCTAGACTTAACTGGTGTGTCACTGATACCTAATGCATATTCTGTAAGTAAAAGCACTGGGCTTAAACAGTATTATCCGCTCTTTCGGTCCGCTTAGAGAGCTAGTCTTTAGTATTACCACAGGGAATTTCTGATGTGGTAGTAACTCTTGACTTAAGGATGGATCGTGTCATGTGTTCAAATATGTTCTCTCCATTTACTCTTTTTTTTAAAAAATAAAAAAGGTAACTTAAAGGTTCAAACATAGTACAGTGCTTTAACATTTTCTGTTCTGCAGTGATACTGACTCTCTGAAAGAGAAGAAATTTATAGTAGAAAGAAAACTTACTGAAGCTATCAGAAAGATGATATAAAGAAAAAAAAAAAGCCTATTTCCTGAGTTTTGGGAATTTACTAGTACTTGTTTATATACTTTAATTTTTCTTCCCCTTACTCTTTACTACACTTTTTTTCCAAGGCCTGTTAGAATGCTGGATCTCATGCAGAAGTAAGCAGCCCCCAGTACTGTTGCCTTCCTCTTGTGCAGACCTCAACAACCTGAGCTCCTCTGAACTGCCACTTCCAAAAACTTCATTTGAAGACCAAAAGCGCCTGACAATCACCCATTTCACTGCTATATGGCTCTGATTGTGAATTACCCCCATTACTGAACTAATTTCTCATTTAAATTAGTTTAGATTTACCTTGTGGCACTTGTTTATCGTTTTCCCCCTTCAAGATCAAATCACATTGGGAATGGGAGAAATTATCTGCCATTTTAAGATGTTTTTGAAGTTCTTCTCACAAGCAGCTCTTAGTACATTGCTTTAGATGCTAGATGCCATCCTGTGACCTTAAGCTCAGCTGTATTTCAAATTAGCCATCCTAAACTACAAGCTGAAAGAGTATTTTTACCTGGGTGCCTGGAGTCACTGCTTTATGTCTGCCCAAAATTGTCCCAATTTATGCAGAAGAGAAAATAAATCTGGTTTCCTCTCAGCCTGGGGGTTTTCAAATTCTACCTCCAAGCCAACCACCTGCCTGGGCAGTTGATGCTTTCCCTGGTGTATGGGGAAGGGAGGGCTGTGTAACAGCCACCACTTCTGCTGGGATGCTCCCCTGAGGGCTGGAGCAGCTTCTCTGCATCTAGTCTTGGAAAGAGCCTGGGAGCTGGCAAAGGTTTGTGCCTTTGCATCTCATATGCAGGTTCCTGAGTGCATTGCAGCAAGGTCAGTACAGCCTTTCCTCAGGAGTCTTGGGACCCCTGGCTTGGAGGAGGAGCTAGCCTTTGGTTTGTTCCCCTGGGATTTCGAAGATGAGGAGTCTCCCTCTTTTTGGGAGAGCTCCCTTGCTCCTAGCTATAGTAGTTATTCTTATAAAAAAGGTCACACAACATCTTCCTGCTCCTTGTAGGGGAAAAAGCTTTTATTTTTCCTTGAAAGAGTGAGACCCAAAGCCAGAGAGGGGCCTGGGCTGCATGTTCCATTTGGACCACAGTGCGAGGCTGCAGTCCCTGGCAAGGCTCCTGTATGTTAGTGTTATATTATTAGTATTATTGGTCCTGCTTCTGCATGCATGGTGGAATGTCATTCTGAGTGAAATGCATGGGGTACAGGAGACAATTTCAAAAAAAGAAGCTCCGATTCTGTTACTGGGACCAGTGCTGACAAATTAGGTACACTAAGTCATTGCTTAGGTATCTTTTTTATTTCTGATCCAAAATGACTGTGGTGTTCTACAGGTCGAGTGTAAGTATTAAATAGGAGGAATAGGCCAGCAGAATTAAATCCATTCTGTCCTCACAGCTACAGTAACAAAGGCTGGAAGAAATGCAGAGGAGCTCTGCAGTTTGTTGCACTACCGATCCAGAAATGTAGCAACAGATTGGTTTCTGTATCTTTAAGACTCTGCATATAATTGAATAGAGTTAACTCTTGCAATAGGAAAATTATCTCTCCCTAGTTTATAAAATGGGCAGCATAAAGTGTAAGTTAAAGGCCCATCAGAAGCGGTGTGTGCAGCTTGACAGGTGCCAGGCTTCAAGTGAAAGCTCCCTAAGAGAATTGTTAGACCAAAAAGTGCATCAGGAGAGATGTGGCTGATTTCTCCTTCAGGTTAGGAGAGGTGAAGCAGTCTACAGTGCTTAACCTATGAGCATGCTGCTTTTAATTTTCCATTTTTATTAACATGAATTATTAATATCATGAATATTAACACAAAACCTTTCTCAATTTCATTTTTTATTAAAAAATGAAGGGTAAAGCTGGTTCAGGCATGGAAAAAAGAACCACGGAAAGCTGCTTGCAGGTAACAATGTGGAGGAGGGAACTAGGAGTACAGATTGGGAAATGTAATAGTGTATGAACGTCAGCACTGGGATATGGAAGCTTATTTTAATATTTCATAAAGTTGTAAAGCTGCTCTTTAAAAAAGAAAAGAAAAGAAAACAAACAAAAAACAACCAAACAAACAAACAAAAAAACCAAACAAATCAGTGATTGGAAAATCATACTAGAAAATGTGAGTTCTCAAATTCTGGTCTGCTGGACCTGTGATGGCCCACAGAGCTTTTGTAAAGCAGTACAGTAAGCTGTCTGGTCACATTATGTAGGTCCTCCTTGCTTCCCGCGTTTGCTATTAAAAAAAACCAAGCATATTCCAAATAGTCTTTCTTTGTGTAGTTGGAGTAATCGTGAGGAAGAAGGGATGGATTTCCACAGCATCACAGAATGAGTGAGATGGCCCCAGGGCTGCCTTCTGAGGCACTACGGGAAGATGAAAGATATGCATATAAATGGATTGTCTTTCCTCATCCTTCCATATATTACATACTGAAGAGTTGTGTCCTTGGCATGTATTTTGTGGCATAGCACCTTTGGATTATTGATTGGATTGATTAGTAGCAAATTAGAGCAAGCAGCGATATTTGCTGACAATTTCTGTTCCTTTGATGGGGGAGGCAGGCTCCCAGAGCCTCATCTTCAGCCCTGTCAGTGTTTCCATACTAGTGAGGTTCAAATTGCTCAGAGGGTACATTTGTCTGTGATAGGAGCAAGCGTTCTTCCTCAATTAAATGGCAGCTTTTTTTGAACTCACGTGTACTTCACGGAGCTTGCCCCTTTTGCTGATGCACGCACCAGTTCTGTTTCTAGGCAGAACTGCAGAACCCCCCGTTTGCTTTACAAGTGTCAGAAGGTAAGGCAATCTTCTGTGTGATTTCAAGGATTTCCCTGTTGCAATTGGTTTGGGCACTCCAAGAATGAGTGTTGGATTTTTCTTGTGGTAATATATGATATTTATTTTTTTTTAAGAAAAATGATTTTTTTAAGGTCCAATATTAGGAATTACAGGAAGGGTTCTTGTCTGAGATTGCTGTAAAGAGTTCCGTCGATTCTTAATGTTTCCAAATTGGCTTTCTGTTTCCTAATATGTTCTATCTGGAAGCTGTGCACTATAATATATGGATGTGTGTTTACTCCTGAATACATTAACAGGAGTTTTGCTGGCAGGCGTGATCTAATGTGTTTTTTTTAATTAATATAGGAATGAGATAGCTAATGCATAATGGGTTGCTCACTGAGTGACATGGGATTACCTAGGAATTGAAGAACTCTGTCCTGTTGAATGTGGGCAAAATCAAAGGTGTTGACAGATTCACTCACCATCACAAACAAAAAAAGACCTTGAGGTTGTTTGTTTGAATAGAGGGACCATAAATCTAGCACACAGATACCAGCAAACAATAGTCCTGGATTTTGTTTCTTAAAAAATATGATGTGCAATATAATAAAAGTCCATTATTATATGTCTCTATATCTTAAGATATATAGCTGTAAATAATATATCATTTTGTATGGCCAGGAAGTAGGTTGGCAAGCATATGTACAAGAAGCGATGTAGATTTATAGACTGCCTGCTAAAGTTTACATTTATCCTTAATTTACTTTGTGGGTCCTATCGGGTGCTTCCTGAGAGCACTAAAAATGGTTGTCTCACATTTTACAGTACATTTGCAAAGTGATGTAATAAGATTTGTGCCTGAATTTATATTTCAGAGGGGAATTTGAGTTATTACTATTTCCTTCTATTAAAATCATCAAGTCCTGAATATGTTCAGCTGAAAAAAGAGTACTGCCTAACAGTCTTTTACTCAAGACTTGTAAGGAATCAATATAGTTCCCATCAGTACAGTAAATTACTTACTGAACCACTTCCAGTAATCACGATGCTCATTAACCCCTTCCCTTCTCTGTATAGAATTAGTATTGTCTTAGAATGATGTTAACTTGCAATATAAAACTGTAAGTCATTAGGCACTGGAGTAGTTGATTCAAAATTTGGTAACTAAGGCTGTTACATGTCTGCAACAGTTCTCTTTATATCTTTATCGACTGTCTGGATGAAGGGATCAAGTGCACCCTCAGTAAGTTTGCAGAAGGAGTGTTGATCTGCTTAAAGGTAGGGAGGCTCTGCAGAGGGGTCTGGACAGGCTGGATCAATGGGCCGCCTCCAATTGCGTGAGATTCAACAGTGCCCAGTGCCAGGTGCTGTGCTTGTGCCACAGCAACCCCTGCAGTGCTACAGGCTTGGGGAGGAGTCGCTGGAAAGCTGCCCAGCAGAAAAGGACCTGGGGGTGCTGGTGGACATCCAGCTGAATACAAGCCAACAGTGTGCCCGGGTTGCCAGGAAGGCCAGCGGCACCCTGGACTGTATCAGACATAGCGTGGCCAGCAGAAGAAGGGAAGTGATCGTCCCCCTGTACTCAGCATCTTGAATACTGGGTTCAGTTCTGGACTCCTCACTACCAGAAGGATATTGAGGTGCTGGAGCATTCCCAAAGAAGGGTAATGAAGCTGGTGGAGGGTCTAGAGAAGAAGTCTTATGAGGAGTGGCTGGGATACCTGGAGTTGTTTAGTCTGAAGAAAAGGAGGCTCAAGGGGAGACCTTATCACTCTACAGTGACCTGAAAGGAGGCTGTAGTGAGGTGGGTGCTGGTCTCTTCTCCTGAGTAACAAGTAATAGAGTGAGAAGAAATGGCCTCAAGTTGCACCAGGGGAGGTTTAGATTGGACATGAGAAAAAAAATTCTTTACCAAGAGGGTTGTTAGGCATTGGAACAGGCTGCCCAGGGAGATGGCTGGGTCACCATCCCTGGAGGTATTAAAAGACCTGTAGATGTGGTGTTGAGGGATGTGGTTTAGTGGTGGACTTGCTGTGTTTTAGGTTAACAGTTGGACTCAAAGGCTTTTTCCAACCTAAATAATTCTATGATTCTATGATACAAAGATGTGTGGTGCTCCCACACAGTTAAAATATACAATTAATTACTTCCTTGAAAATGTGTGGATGAGTCAAGGAGCAGGAATTGCTTTCTAGATGGGAGGAGTTGGGAGCCAGGAGGCTCTCACTTCTGGAGAGGGAATTTTGTTTTTAGCATGACTTTTCAAGATACTTAGACTATTTTGAGCTGCTTGGCTGGAAGGAAGTATCTACCAGGGAGAGAGTAAAAGCACTTCTAAAATGAGGTCCTAAAATGAATATTCAAGTTCCATGCTCTGTTTACTCACTGTTTTCAGTATTTTTATATAACTTCACCGTTACTGCAGGTTCATTCTTTTCTTTAAATAGCATGAATCACACTGTTGTGACTGAGCAGGTGGACATGCCTGAGCCTTTGTAGCAGGGCACAGGAGCCCCATAGGTGGTGGTGGCTGGGGAGAAGCAGCTGGTGCTACCCTAGCTGGTAGAGGTCCTTGGGAAAAGCCAGGGGAAAAACTCTACCAGAAAGACATCTCCTAACTTCATGTGTTTTTAGAGACCATCGCTGAGCAAGGGATATGTAGCTCAGAGGACTGTGTCAGAACTAAGAGAATAGAAAATGATAGCATTATTTGATAGAGTGTGGAGAGAATTGGAAGGGCAGCGCTGAAGTGAGAGGAAATTATGCCAAACTAAGTAATCGGGGTTAAATAGTTTCACAGATATATTAGTGACCATTTCAGTTTGTCAGAAGCAGATAAATTTAGAAACAAAGTTGTGTCTTGGTTGTTGCTTATTTTGTATTTGAAAATACAGTGAAGTTAAAGATCGTGTTGAGAAACTTTTCTGTTCATGCTTGTGGTTTAGAAGTGTGGAGGAAGGGCAGAAAGGTGCAAGAGAACTATGACCTGAGAGGGTTTTTATGGAAATAAACTGGTTTTATTGTAGATTTGTTGGCAGCAGTAACAATAGTCATCGCTTCCTCTTGTCAGACCTGTAAGCAGACATGATGTGAAGACAAAGGATGCAGATAATATTCAGAAAGTGCCTTTGTTTACATAGCTGCTTTTTTGAGTTTGATCAAACATTAATTGACCAGTATGACAGTGTTTTCTTTGAGAAACTTACTGTAGAGCTGGATTTATCCAGGTCCAGCAAATAATGAATGAGAGCCAGAAAATAATTTTATTCTTCTTTGATGATGTTAACAAATAACGATGCATCCAAAGCTGATTTGATACATGAGAAAATGCCTTCCTGTGCTTTCCTGCACTCCCACTGGAGCCACACTGGAGTCATGGGCCTCTCCCATTCCTGTGACTGACCAGAAGGTAATTCCTGCAGCTCTGTGGAGGTTTGCTCCATTTGTTAACAGGATGAGAAAGCACAAGAGTGCTGTCTCTGATGTTGGAGAACTTCCTCAGTTGGAGATCTCTGATATTCATCAAGGTTGGTCATCTTTGTTTCTTCTGGTCCCTATCATTAGAAACTATTGGTCCCTCTTTATTTCCATACCAGTATCCCTTGTGTCTCCTATCAGTCTAAGTTGGTCCCCAGTTGATAGCTGTTGATTGTATCAGAAGTACCAGGCAACTACCAATAGCAATTTTGGGAGCTAATTCTCCTTCACCTAAGTTGGCAGCTGCCATTATGCTCATAGGGAGATCAAGAAAATGTTTGCTGCTGAATATGATGAAAAATGAATCAATTTTTACTTATGAAACAAATGAGTCTTCCCTGATTAGTAAGATAATAGCTGAATTGGGGCAAGAAGGATGGAAATGCAAGCTGCAGTCTACCAGTAGTCTGCACCAGTCCTAGGGCTAAAATGATTAGTAAGATGAGCCAGATCTAACCTCTTTTGCAAGAAAAGCAATAGATTTGCCACAAGGCATCGATGACAAACTGGCTGATGTGTGTGGTTGACTAGAGATGAGACTAGCATGAGAAGGAAAGATGTGCTCCTCATTTCTCATGTGGAAAGCAGAAAATCTAGGACTGTAGAAGTTCTGATGGGTTATCAAGAATAACATCATGAAATTATATCGTGTTCTCTGAAAACTTGATTGATTTTTGGTTTGTGCTTCTTCTTTCACAAGACATTTCTGAACCCAGCATCCTCAATTGTGTTCGTATCTATTTGCTCTCTTTTCAATTTAGTTCCTTAGTTTAATAATT
>JANIJG010023753.1:17048-155183 GCA_024611175.1 Megaceryle torquata
CCACTGCCATTGTGAGGCTGCTTTCAGTCTGTAGGTGACTATTCTTTTTCTTGCCTTCTCTCATAATTTCACCATTCCTCACTATGAAGTCATAGCCTCTCTGTCTGTTCTTGTTTGAATTCTTCTTTCCTGAGTATATGGTGAGAATTTTATACTTGTGCTCACTAACACCTCAACAATGATATTAATGTCCATGTCTCTGTCGTGGAAATTTATTGCCTGTTAAGTCCTAGGAGAGTTGTATTTAATCACTGAAGTGAAACCAACAATCAGCCTATAGAAGCAAGAGGAAAGCTGTCATCAGACTATTTCATGTAGAAAAACCCAGTGAACTAGAATTATGAATATGTGGAACTAAAGAGGTAAATACAAAAGTAGTATGTTTGGAATTGTTCTAGCCCCAAACTAGAGAAGCAGAGTATTATCAATTAGAAAAGAATATCCTGTTATGTCAACAAACAACAATTGAAAATTGTGTTTGCAGCATTAAAAAATATAAACTTTTTAAAGTTTTCATCTTGCATGATTTAGGGGCTTAGTGAATCCCATATTCCTGTTTTTCTAGGTTTGTCAGATGGATACATTCAGAAATGTAATCAAAAGGCATATGATTGAAGTTTACAACAGATAAGCTGAACTGTTACCCAAGTACTGCAGTGCAAGAACTAGAGACACTTGAGGCAATTAGTAAAAAATAAAAATGCAAGAGACAAAAATGGGCAGTGAACTTTTGGAGTTTGCTGCTTCAGGAGACTGCAGAGGTAGACAGTATCACAAAGATCAAAAGGACAAATTTATGGACATCAGGGAAATAGGTACTAAAAATGTTGTACTCTCTAATAACTCTTGTACAACAGTTCTGGATGCTGGCACAGTACAAAGGGAATGAATTCATAAAGTAACTCTCCCAGAATATTATCTCCTAAAGCCACTCTTGAGTACAGGGCTGGGTGAGCTCTTGGTCTGGCACTAGCGCATTTTTTCATGTCCCTGTGTTCTCCATCCCGTTCTTTCTTTCATAGATTCTGTGCCCTGTGGTAAGGAAACTGAGTATCTTGTTTTGATCTTCAGATATACCTACCATATTGTACTCAGGAGACAGGATCACCTTTCTTGGCCATATTTTGCTCACATCCTTTGTTCCCACTAGTGGAAGGGAAAAGTGTTTTATATTCTGTGTCTACCCTTGGAGTGTCTCAGAACATTCCAAAACTGATCTGTCCTGAGATGAGAGGGATGGGGTTTAGGTGCTAAAAGTTGCATTGCAGATACTGAGGGAGTTGCATAGGATTTTTTTAAAGCATTTGGTTTCCAGCCTTGCAATGAGCTGAAGCCAAGGCCTATGTGTTTGTGACTGTGAACTTTATGGTTCTGTTGGTCAAGGTGCTTTTGAAAAAAAATATCCTGATCTCTTTTATGCCTGTCACTGCTACATATAAGAGGTAGTGCCAGTTCTGTAGCATTGCAAATTTTCCTGAGACGTAGGTAAAATTCCTTTACATGTGTCCTGGCAAAGATTGGTGTGCACTCTCCAAAACTGTTACATTTCTTACATGTTCTGCTCTTGACAGTGCGTTCTACCCAGGGCACTCTGAAAATTAAAAATCTATTCCCAAGTTTTATTGTATAGCCATCTTTCTGTTTTAACCATGATGCTTGCTAAAATGACCATCTTCTGTGTATGATTATTCATTACCTTCATTAATCTTCTTTTCTTCAAAGGAGAAAGGTCTTTGTCTTGAGATCTTCCATGCTGCTTATTTCACAGAATCTCAGAATAGCTGATGTTGGATTGCTGGCAATCACCTAGTCCAGCCCCCTACTCTAAGCAGGTTTCTCAGGACCTTGTCAGTCAGGTTTTGAATGTTTCCAAAGACACAGACTCCACAACCTTTCTTGATGATTGGTTTCAGTTTCCAGTAACCCTTACAGAGTTCTTAGCACCATATGATAACTCTTATCAGATATGTACTGTAAACTAAGCAGGACAGTGAAGCATCCAAAATCATTAGCTGATTGTTGGGACCTTTGCCTTAGTAATTAACTGAGTTTGATGACTGATCTAAGCATTAGTGATCTCTTTCCAAAGCTATGACTTAGTACCAGAATAAAAAATTATTCCAGTTCTGACTTGGATGTTGTTGCTCTGAGTGTTGAGGGGAAAGACGAGGACTCAATGATCTTTGGAGGTCCCTTCCAACCCCTAGCATTCTGTGATTCTGTGAAAGTATGGGGAGGATTGAATTTTCTTAGTTTCAGGTCACTTCCTGCATTCTTGAAATACCACATTTGGATTTTTGCCTTCTCTCCTCATCACTGCTTCAACACGTCACACTGGATTTGGCAAAAGAGTTAATTTAATGCAAACTGTGCAAGCTGCTGCAGATACTACAAGTCAAAGACATTTTTCTTTTTCCAGTAGCATTGTGCTTTGAGCCTAAGCCACAGAGGAACTGGCATGACAGGAGTTGAAAAGAGATGTCCCTGGTTTGTGCACACTCAACTTCCAAAGACAGTGATTGAGGTAGAAAGATGATCTGAATATGACATAAAGAGTTGCCCCGAGGAAGTAGAGAGTAATGACTGTATCCATGGCCAAAAAGAGGTGGAGGGCACTGGATGAGATACCTGACTTCTGCCTGTCCTTGCATATTACTGCTGCTGCCACCCTGCCATAAGACGACATGCGTGTTGGCATTCTTTAAATTTTTTTGTATGCTTTCAGTTGCTAGATAACATCACAGACCATACTTTTGGACTGCTGCACTTCCTTTGTAAATTACATTAAGAAGTTTTAGTGTGATAAGACAATATAAAAATTGAAGTAATTATTGTGGTTGCGTCACCAGGGGAACTGGACATCTGGAATTGATCTGGAAGAGACTCATTTCCATATTTTGCTATTACATTAACCCATGGAATTCTTCTTGCTTATGATTTCAAAGAAAGTTTTTGTAATCAAAAGATCATCTCTGTAGCATGTAGTGTTTGAGAGGCATGGAAGGGCACCAAATGCATGAACCCCGACATTTTTTATCTGATCAATAACATCTTGCTTTCTTAATAATCATATCTCAGTATTTTACATTGCATCATATCAAGATCACACTAAATACTTCACAGAACTACTTGTGAGTGAATCTTGATGTTAGTGAAGGGTGTACTGCTAGCTGTTTGGTTTGGGGCAAATATTATGTGCCCCTTTAAATTCTTGGAATTTATCTTAAATTATTAATTAAGAAAAATAATAAGAATTATGTACTTACTGCTGTTTTGGAAGGAAAGAGCTTGGATGAGGGCCTTGTCTTGCTGTGTTGAGTAACACTTTACGGTGGGGTAAATTGTACCGTTCATCCAAAAGCCACCGTAATGGTAGCACAGAGGCTGCTGTGACTGCTGGGAGTAACTTGCTCTTCGCTATCTTTTGGTTTCAGAATAAAGCCAGAGAAATCAAAGAAGGGATTTTGAATAATTGAAAAGTGCTTACAGTCAGAACTAGAGGAGGTAAAAAGTTGGGTCTGTTGAAAAAAGTGAATCAAACAACTTGCTGTATTCCAGGGTAGTGCCAGTGTAGCTCCAGGGTGATTTGCTGATAATGGCCCAGGCACCTCTGGATAGCAAATGTCTACACTGGGAATCAAGGGGCAGTAGAGGGCTGTAGGTACACAGCAGTGGTGAAGACCAAAGAAAGTAAGTTTTGAGTTTCTTCCTAAGGTAAAGCTCTGCTCGATACTTTGGTTCTCTGCTTGGTCCAAATACTTGCTCAGTGTTGGCTCAGCCAGTCTGCTGCCTTCCTCCTGTTTGCTTGTAGCACAATGATGCCCAAAAGATGGAGTCAGAGTTCCACTAGCAGAATCAGGGGAGTGTGGAGTGTTTGATGATTTTTTTTTAATTATTTTTATTTTTTTTTAACCATCTACAGTCTCTGTGGGACCATGGTTCAAAATTACCCTAGTGATTAAAGTTAAGCCACAACCTGGGAGTGATTGCCTGCAAAGATCATAGGCTCCTTATAGGTGGACAAAACTGTTTTTCAGGAATGATCTAGATATAATTGATTGTGTGAAGGGAAATCTCTGTCTCTTTTTTCTGTTTTACTGTGCTAGGTTACTGTTGAGAGGGACTTGGAAGGTTGGACCATGAAGTACAGGGCCTTTCTGAGAAATGGTGCTATTACACTATAGACATATCTGAACTGCAACAATACTCATCCTCAGTATATCCTAAATTGATAAAGTTCACTTTGACTGGTGGTTTTCTGCTGGTAATGTAGATGCTTAAAAACAGGTGAAGGTCTGTTTAGGCACCTGGACCGATTTTAGACTTATAGGTAGTATCCTACCTGTGGGAGAACAGGTGGAACTTAAGAATAGCAATTGGTTGTCTAAAATGGTGCGAGATACCTATTTTACATGTCTAAATGTCTCAGAAAGCACCAAAACAATGAAGGAAATAGAAAGAAAAAGGAGGAATGGAACATAGATCTTCTACAGTAAGTATGCAACTAATGAAACAATAACTTCTCAGACTGAGGTTTTTCAGGGTTGAAGGTTTTATTTTCACTAGCAGAGTATCCTTTCAGGGTGAGAGTATTGCATTAATGGAAATCCCTGAGTGATTTTTCTTTTTGGCTTTTGCATCCAGGCCGTGCTTTGCTGAGACTTACTGATAAAAAGCTTGAACGAATGGGCATTGCCCAGGAAAGCCTGCGACAGCACATTCTGCAGCAAGTCCTTCAGCTGAAGGTGAGAGAAGAAGTCCGAAACCTCCAGCTGCTTACACAAGGTATGAAAAATAATTTTGATATGGACAGTTACAGAGATCGGGTAGGAGAAGTTTGCTTGAGGGCATAAAAGGTGACTTGACGTTCTCCAAGAAGAAGTGATGTGTGAAAATGTCTCGTAGATTCCACATGCTTTCTAAGGTGGGAAGAAAAGGTAAAATAATGCATACATAAATAAATAGAGATGTTCAGCTGCCTGTTTGGCATGATGAATAGGCTCCATCTACAGCTTTATGGTCATCTTACTTAACTGTCTGCTTATAAGATGAAAATAATTACTTATAAAGAGCACAAATAGTGAACATCCTGTTCACTATTGTACATTTTGCATTAATTGGTTATTTTCAGTGTTAGATAAAAGAGTAATCTCTGTAACCTGTTTTATGGTAAGACCTGTCAGTGGAAGATTACCTGTTAGACTGTTTTTTGCAGATGGCTGATTCCTTTTTCATGTTGGAGTGATTTTATTGACTTGAATAGAGTTGCTTTTAATTTACGCATCCAAGAAAATGCAGAACTGGGCTTAGTATGGAGAACTTGATTAGAAGACAGGGAAGGAGTAACCAAAAAGCTTGTACATATTTTCCAAATGAGGTTAAGATGTTTTATGGTGACTTGTGTTATTAGCTCTCTATTAAGGCTTTTTAACAGCTGTGGTAACATGGAAAGAAGAACAGTCACCGTGGCAATAATGTAAAGGAACATTTAGAGATCCTCTACAGCAAGGCTTCCTCGTTGTTAAATGTTGTTTGGTAGTCCAGTGAGATAGCATAAACTGCATACTTCTGTGGTGTTTTGGTTCAATGCCCATTATATGTCACATCATATGTAAAAAATAGAGTTCTTCAGTACATGCAGTGTATTTTTAACAAAATGTCCTTCACACATGACATTATGTTCCTGATTAAGCCTTGCTCACTGTGTTTGGGGAAAAACTCTGATTAGTTCAGTAAGCTGCATTTTATCTGAAAGAGCTAATGTCACAAGTGAATTGTTCCTTTAGGCTCAGTGTCATGTGGATTGTGATGAGGAGCTTTAGGGCTCCTTCATTTTGCCATGATCTGTGAATATGAGCTCACCTTATCTTGTGTCATACCAAAGGCAGTGCACATGCTGAAGCATCAGTGTCTTCCACAGATGTTTAGAACTGTTCCTTTTCCCTTCATCCATTCAGCCTTTCATCCATTATTCCCACACAGTATTCTTCAACGTTGGCCAGGTTCTCACTTCTCTGAGGTCTGGAGTGTAACTTGAGAGTTTGCTGGACTGTAAAGTTCTGTCACTATCATTTTAGGCCTGCTTATGAAAGTTGGGATTTTACTGATATGGGACAATGAAGACCCACTAGCTACAAATTTAGGTTGGTTGATCGCCACAGTCCAGATAGATTTCTCCATAAAGCCACATTTGGCATTGAGACCTTTGTGTTTCTAAGCTTCTCCTCTATTGTTTTTCTCTGGTTCCTCTCTGGACACATCAACTGGTATATGAGTCATGATCAGTCAGACACAGGCAACTGCCATTTAAAGAAATTCATGGCAGAATCCTTTGAGATTTATTCCCTGCCCAGCCAGCTGAGGATACAGTTTTGGACTTTGGTAAAACACATGCTGGATAATGAAGGACAGGCTAGTGGACAGATGTATAGATGTGTATTTCATGTAGTATCTCTCTGCCTTGTAAAGGGAACACCGTTGCTTAGTCTGATATATAAAGGTGTGTCATCATATGCTTTATGAAAGCCAGCACAAGCTTAACAAAAAGCTGGTGTCCTACAGCTCCTGCTGTCTTCCCCCACAGTGGTTCTGGTCGATGCACTGCACTTCAGCTCCATTCCAGCCTTCTTAAACAGAGCTGAAGTTATGGGGCAGCACAACAGTCCGTAAAAGATTCCCCTGTGCAGCAGAGTTCCATTAATCCTATGATCCTGGAGTGGGGGCCAGTGGCTGATAGCGTGACAGCAGTATTCCTATCCCTTATGGCCTCATTTACACCGAGGGTGGCTGTTGAAAGTGCTTCTTTGAGTGTAGTAAGGTTAAGATACAATTTCTCAAGTACGGTGCAGGCTGTGTGTATGTCTGTCCTCTGAAGCTGTGTGTATGTCTCTTCTCTGAAACTGGTTCTATGCCCTTGCCCAGTTTCTTCAAACTACATCCACTCCTTATTATGGCTTATACGTTCCTAATCCAGGCTGTTGCTGAAATATTGTTCTGTAAGTGCTTTTCTGTTTTGGATAACATTTGGCAAATATTTTTTCTCCAAAAAGTGTCACATTTGCATGACAGCAGTTTCTGCCTCTTGGAATTCCACTGCAGGTCACAGTGTAGCTGTTGCTATGCTGTGCTTTGCTGTCCTCCAAAACGTCCTCCAAAAGGAAGGGGAAAAAATCCCTGTCTCTCAATGCACAGCTCAGGAGATTGTTAGGTGAAAGAAGCCGTTAAAACTCCTTTCTGAATTAATTTAGCACACAGGCTGGGTTGCAAGCAATGAGGTCCTAATTGAGAGCCCATTGTTGTCAGCAAAAAGGCTTCCACTGACTTTAGTTTGTACCTCAATTGAAGCTGGAGTGAATGGGAAAGTTTTTAAAAAGCATTATGTAATACTTATCAGGTATTTTAAGTGGTTTTGTGTTCTGTTGTCAGCAGAGAAGATAACCTCATTTTAAAAGCTCAGCAGAGAACTAACATTCTTTTTGGCTCGTGTTTCAGAAAATGACTTAAACTGTTTCATTCTTCTTCATTCAGGACACACCATCCAGTCTGTTCTGGGGATCTTAAAGGCAGAATAGTACGTGATTGTGTAATTGAAGGCTTGTCTTGAGTTTTAGGAAGACTTTTCTTTGAAGTAAGAACTGCCTGATTGAGGCTATTATCAGTAGAAATGCTATTCCAACCTCCAATAGTATAGAAGGGCACAGGTCCAGCTACCGATCTGTGCTTTTTTTTCCCAGTCTTAGTGATGTTGAGGAACTGATTTGACAAAATATCTTCCAATGTCTCTTGAGGAGAGCAGCACACTGTTGGAAACACCATTATTGTACTGTTATCACTGTAAGCCCGAGTTGAAAGATCATTTTGTAAAAAAAGCCTTACATAACTACACAGAGAAGAAGTTACTTTGAGATTTTTCAACGTGAGTCCTGCTTTTGGCTAGCATGGAAGAGACTGTCCTCAGAGTGGTGGAACAGTGCTATATGCCATTCTGAGCAAAGTATCCATAGACAGCAATCTGCTAATATGGCTGAGCATAAGTACCATTTTTTGATTTGGATTAAAGGGTACCTGCATTTAAGATGATGTTGGGCCCCCTTCTGAGCTCCTCTGTGAGTTTCACAGGCAGTCCTACTTGATTATACTGCCAGGCCACAGAATGTGCCAAATTCTCTTAAAAAAAAAAAAAAATTTCTCCTGCTAGCAAAATGTGGTAGAACCAAGGCTTTATGCTTCATTGAAAAGCATCACAGCTGTTGATACCTGCTGAAATTATTTCTTCAGTTAAGTTTTTTGTTCCTCCTACACTGGTGCTCAGCTACTGAAAAACATATGTGCCAGTGATAACCACAATAAGACCAATAGTTTTCCTCCCTTTAATTTCCAAAGTAGTCCATTCAAAACCTGTTGTAGTACCCAAGCACTGTACTCTTCCAGGAAGGGAACTAGAGGGCCTGCAAAGATGCATCTTGTCTGAGAAGGAAAGATGAAATAAGAGCCATGTGTGTTAGTGATAGATGATTCACGGGGTTTTAGAGGAACCTTGGAAGAGAAACTGCCTTCAGGGTCCATGTTGTGAGTAAACCAGGACCATGAACAACTTTCCACCCCCTCCTCCCCAGCTGAAGCATGTTTTAAGGATTTTTACAGCATCCCTAGCCTCGTGATACTAGCAGGCTTGGTCAAAATTTGAGCTGCTAGGCACTGAACCCTCTCAGGCTGTCAGGAACATGATGCTAGTTCCTGTTCACCTTATCTGCTTCTTCCTTGAATGTTGAAGGTGGGAGAAACCTGAGCACTGCCATTCCATCTTGTGTCACCATGTATGAAGGCATTTGTTGTAATTTTCCATAATTGAAGCCTTGAAGTACTAGACTCACTCCCACCTTCTGAATGCTCACATACGGAGACCTTCCCTGCTGTGGTGGCTCCAGTACACAGCACCAATGATTGGGACTTACCTGCCTAAAAAGGGACTTGAGTGGTCAGAAAATTTGAGAACATGGAACCTTGCAAAGTGTAGAACTGCAAAGTCATTTGGAGTTGAGACGATGATTGCAGCTTGCTGTCCACCTGCTGTGTAGGCTTTATGGTTACTGTGGCATCTGACCTGCCACTGCATACTGTCCTTCATGTCCCTTGAAGAAGTGCTGCTTGAGATCAGCACATTTCTTTGTCATGCCTGTAAAGAAGTCAAAACAGCTGAGGTTTGTGACAGGGCGCCATCCTGTTAGACTTCCAGGATGTACTATTTTCTTTCCTGGGTACATTCTGGACTCAACATTTTGTCACCCAAGGAATCATGAGTTCCTTCCTCCAGAAATACCCTTGTATTCTTCTTGTCTGTGAAAAACAGCAGGCTTTGCCTCTGCGAGTGCTCCAGGTAGGCAGTGTGTTCGCCTTCCCAGACAGCTGGTGGGGGAAGTGTGTAATACTTGTGGAATCTCAGTTTCATGTCCCTGTGGTTGTGTTCAGAGGCATGTGTCATTTGAAATGTTGACTGTCCTGTTATCAGGCAACCATTCTTTTGTTCCCTTTGTCTTGACCTCACCTTTTTCTTTTCCCTAACCCTGAAGCTTCCAGTTAGTCAGGAAGGGCCTTTCTTCTTATAGCACAAATTTCTATGCAAATGTTTCTTGCATATGCTGCATACATGGCACCTATCCAAGGCACAGGAAAAAGAAAACAAACTGGTATTTCAGAAGAGCTCCAGCAAACTTAATTCCCAACTGATTTCACTTGCTCAGCGCTGCTGTTGTTGTCCAAATGCTCTGAGAGACCTTGTGAGTTGAACACAAAGTATAGCATGGAAACACTGTCAGAAATTACCCAAAAGCAATAGTTTGTCCCTTATCATAGCATTAAAACTATGTTCCAGGACTCAACATGATAAATTGCTTTATTATAGGTAAATAAATCTTAACCTTATTCTCAACAGGTTTTGGGTTTGAGGGTTTTTTTCACTATAAGTCCATATCCCTTTTACTCCTTTCTATTGTATGTTCTTTTTTCCTGTACCACTGTAGAAGTCACAGCTCTTGTACTTAACACTGCTCTTCCAAGAATGCAAAAGAACTTTGCTACCATCCATTAGGCTACAAAAGAGCAGTCTTTGTTGTGCTTTTCCCATTCCCAGTCAAGGACATTTTTAGCACTTAGAGAGGACGTAGGCTCTGGAGTCAGAAGCTGTGGTTGTTCCTGAGAGGTTTTTCAGACTTTAGGTGCTGTTAAGACTTCTGAAAATCAATTTTTTTTCAGGCTACAAGTATGCACTGAGGGATTCTCTATAGTTTTCATTTGTTTTATCTGAAGCAGACTATCGTATATGGGGTGTGTGTCTGAGTGCAGATAAAATGTTTAAAATACATGCATCAGTGAGGATAAATATCAAATTCCATCTGTGGCATCAGTTATTTGAATTTCATGTGGCTGGTTTCTAACCTGAAGAATGTACTTTGCAGTGCAATCAATGGTCCCTTGTAGACCATTGAATTACTATGGTTCTGTTAGTTACCTTTAGCTATTGCTGTGATGCTAATACATATTCATATCAAATAACTGAGTGATTCATCTGACAGGTAGAATAAGTTCCAATACACTGGACAATACATTGCAATGCACTATGAATAGGTTTAGCACAGAGTTGTCCTTCAATATGCATAGTACATTAGTTTGGAGTATGACTAAGGAAGCAAGGATGGAGCTATGAAATTTGTATTGATGAACTTCTGTGGCAAGATTTTTAGCTGTATAATATTGTGATGTGCTTGCATTTTGATGTGTTTCTATAAATAATATTGCAACTCAGTCTCCTGGGAATGTCATATTAACTGTTTTGTATGATTGCAAGGACATGATTGCAGTTGTCTGGTTTTCTTATTATTTCATTAATGTTGATTTCTTTTCATTTCTGCTTTTCAAATTTCTCAGAAGTCATTCTACTGTAAAATTTGCTCTGGAAAGTTTAATCCTTCTGAGCTAATGAATACCCCAAACTGTCTTACGTGTTTGATTAATAGATAATACACATACATACACACACCCCCCCCAACACGTGTACGTGTTTCCATACACATGCAAACTGGAAAGAGTAAAAACAGTGTCGTTCAAAGTTTAAGTAAAAAAAAAAAAAAATCAAAATATTGCTGTTTGTGCTGCAGCCACTCATGAAAGACTTTCCACTAAATAGGAAAGTTTTGAGCATTCAAAGGCTGCGATTTAACACCAGCTGTTTGTGATCAGTGCCAGTAGAAATCACTTGTTTTCGCTAAGCCGAAAAGAACAGGCTGGTAAAAGGGATTCCAGGAATAGGTACAGTCTTTCACACAGAGTTTAAATAAATCAAGTCTACATATTGTAAGATGGTGCCATTTACAATGTAACATATTTGTCATTTGTGATGAGATTTTCCCAGAAATCAGACGTAGAATAAAGTTAGGGTTGGTAGTTGTTTTATAAAGGAACTAAGGGCATTGGAGCCTTAACTATACTTCTGACCCCTTAAAAAGATGTAGAAATTTCACTTCTTGGCTTCTGCTTCCAACCCCGAGTGTCATCATCAACTAACACCTTTTGATCAAACTGAGTGGATAGTGTTGAAAATAAGAATGTAAGAAATGCCTTTCTCAGTCCATCCAGAATCCCTCTGTCCTGATACTCTGCTTCTGACAGTAGCAGATGCTGTTTAGGCAGAGCCCTTACCCCTCTCTGTGGTCGCATCCCCGTGGTGCTCCCCAGCATCCAGAATTGCTGCATTAGGAAGAGTACTCCCTTCCTAATTTGTTTAGTATCCATTGAGTATCTGTCTCACTCTGTCATGAAAAAAGTTGTTCTCAACAAGATTTTTACAGACTAAAATATAGTTACTGGCAGCCTCAGGGGTGCTGAAAGTTCCAAAGCCAAACTTGGCATGGCTTCAGTTGGGCATCTTCTGCCTTCCACAGAGACTCTTAAGCAATCCTACTATCATGTGTGTGCAGCAGTAGCTACACATCCTCTGTCTTTCAGACACACCAGTCACACCTCAGACACATCACATGAATAGTGCCTGTTGCACTCCATTGATTATTACCGAAGCTCAGGATGTCTGCCAGATGGATTTGTCTGCATGGTAGGTGACTAAACTTAAGTGAAATCAATTCTTACTGGCTGTGCCTAGATGTAAACTCCTACACTGAAAAAAAAATCAGTCTGAAAGCTGGATGCCCTTTTCACCCAGATGAGTTTTGGTAGCACCATCTTTCTGACTTTATGAAGCTGGTGTTGCTGACACCTGCGTGAACGTGTGGTGTTTGCAGAGTGTTTCACCATATTGGCATTTTTAACAAACATGAAAGACATTTAAAGTCTTTTGGAAAATGTAAAATAAAGTTTTGCTGTTCTGAATCCCTAAAGGTGAATATTGCCAAATAGTTCAAAAGCATTTTTTCTTCCTATCATTACTAGTGTTTATGGCCTGTGCAATCAAGATTTATAACTACTGGAAAATTTCAAGGGATGCAGGAGAAAAACCCTCTCCTTTTTATGCCTTTGTAAAGTTGCTTTTCTAAGTTGTATAAAGAGAACCTGTTTCATTTAAAAGCTTCTCTTTTTTTCCTTCACGTTCTTTAAAAGCCTTTCTGTAATGTAATTTTTAAAATGAATGTGGTTCCTTTCAAATTAAAGTTTACTCTTAATGGCTTTTATGCTTCATATGATAGAGCACCTTCATTTACTTAGTTATACATAGGCAGTCAGCAGTGTTATGAACTGTTTCTCTATTACTAAGCAGTATGCAGATCTCTGGCATCTTCCAAAAGGAAAGGGTGGGGGTTTTAAAACTCTTTATTTGACATGATCATAAAGCATGGGTACTAGCCCAGTGTTTTATGACATAGTCAAGTATGATTAATAATTTTAACTATGCTGTTACCCCCTTAAGATCAATATTGTAGAATTTTCCCAGTTACTATTTGAATAGATTTTAATTGAAATTGATTCCCTATAAAATAATCAATTGAAGTGTATTAACAATGATCTTGTGGTCCTTGATGTTGAGGAGTTTTGAATTCTAAAAAAATTCTGAACAGTTTTAAAAAAATACCTCAGTACTCATAAAGCACCTGTAATTTTTTAATTTAAGTGTTCGTTCCAGCAGATACAGCATAAATACAGCAGCCTTAATTTGCAATATGAATGTGAATGGAAATGTGGCAGGGAATTATTGGAGTGTTTTTTTAATGTATTTTTCTGTTTGCAGTTCAGCTACAGCTGTATTGTGTGATCGTAAAAATTAAATATATACTGATTTGCATAGTGTTACCTTCAAGGTTTTCATCAGTAAAAATACCTTCCAGTCACCTGACTTATGGAAAGGTACCTGTACAAAGAAAGGATACATTGAGAAACTTTGCCATGAGTAGCTCTGATTTTGCAGAGGTAACACCTGCAAGGGCACCGAGTCCCTCTTTGAACGGTTTTCTCGGTGTCAGGGCGATGAGTTGAGTATTAGGCTGTATGTACATGGCAATACCACACAGTTCTGAAGCTCCTCAACCACACTACAGTTTCATCCACATCTAAGTGCTTATTCTCAGTTAAGCTTATCCACATCAGCAGAAAAGTAGTTGGTTTACATAAATCTGGCTTGTACAATGACTTCTACCTGAAGACAACCTGATGAGAAAATATCCAGACAGCCTGGTATAAAATGTCAGGCCTCTGAGTTGGTGTACTCAGTGGAGTATATGAGAGGGCCAGAGCTCTCATCTTCAGGAACTGTAGGGGTAATAATAAGCAAGTTGGAGACTTTGGTATGTGAACAAAAAGGCATATCAGGGTTCCCTGTCAAGCTTGTGTACAGTCTGAATGTGTTTACATTGATAGGGTCTTAGCATTTTGACTCCTCTATGCTAGAAATAGCATTCAGACATTTCCAATCAGTTCATCTGGGACACCCAAGTGCCATCAGCTGGCATTTCATGATGTGAGATGGAGTTGAAGGAACTCCAACACCTGGGCTTTGAAACTAGTAATTTTTCCATATACGTTCATTCTTTACTGAGACCAGTTGGGAGGTTTGCTGTCAATAATGTCAGCTGGCAGATTGATGTTCAGGTCTTGTGTTGTAATTGTGTTCAGAGAACACTGTTGTGTAGGACTTTGAGGAACTGGGTTTTGAGAGAGACCTGAAAATAAAAAAGATCTTGCACAGCAAAAAGAGGAGGTTGCTACTAAATGATTATGCCTTTGTTCAGGGCGCAATAATGCAAAGCTTCTTTTGTTACTCTCCAGCTGTATGGTTTTTGTTTTCTTTCCTTTTTGGCATGTGTCAGAGCTAGAGATCATAAAATCATTCTGGCTGGAAAAGGCCTTTAAGGTCATCAAGTCCAACTGTTAACCTAAAACACAGCCAATTCCACCACTTAACCATGTTCCTAATCATGACCTCACACATCTTTTAAATAGCTCCAGGGATGGTGACCCAACCACCTCCCTGGGCAGCCTGTTCAAGTGCTTGACAGTCTTTTCAATGAAGAAATTTTTCCTAATGTGCAATCTAAACCTCCCCTGGTGCAACATGAGGCCATTTCCTCTTGTTCTATCACTTCCTCCATGGGAGGACAGACTGACCCTCACCTCCCTCCAAGCTGCTTTCAGGTAGTTGTAGAGAGCTATAAGGTCTCCCCTGAGCCTTCTTTTCTCTGGGCTAAACAACCTCAGATGGAGAGGGAATGGTAATCACATTTCCTTCTTTCTTTAAATTTTAGGTCATTCCGGTCTTCTTGAGAAATAAAGAGGAGAAAGACTTATTTCTTACTTCATTTCTTTTTGTCTTTCATTCCTTTAATAATTCCTGAGTAACAGGGTTGTTATTAAAGTTGGACCAAGAGATTAGTATCTCCTGCTCTAGTTTTCTTTTGTTGATTTTCCTTTAGCCTGAGTGTTTAAAGGGCTGATTAAACTATATTTTTCTGGTGAGGAATTTCTTTAGCTCGTTCCAGGAATGTAGATACGTGAAACACTTTTCAGTCATTGCTTGTCATTTTCTGTCATGAGGTGCCAAGCCGGCCCAGCTTTATTTAAAGAATCTTGGATGCAGGAAGGAGCAATCAGCATCGTCTTAGACAATGGAGCAGCTTTTAAAAGTATCAGGCAATTAAGGATGCAGACAGACCTTTGAAAATTGCCTGAGTTGATCACTCCCACAGTGTCACAGCAGTTGTAACTCTCAGTCCAAACTTTAAAGACTTTGAAGCAAACAAACTAGATAACAGATGAAAGGGATAGGAAAGACAGAGGGAGGGCCGGCTCTACCTCTGAAGCTCCACTGACAAATCAGTTGTCACCTGGCAAGTTTCTGAATGCATCTTCCATGAGACTCCAGAATTCCTCTGATGTGTCCAGCAGTGTAGGTGCCATCCGTTCCGTTGCAGCTCTTGACTGTGACACTAACCACTGATATTGTTGACTTTTGTAGATGTCTACTTAAGCCTGGAGCATGGTTTTTTGAGGGTCATAGAAAAGCAGCCTGCCCTTAGAGCCCATCAAGGTAATGAATGTCTTTTTGCTGGGGTATGTCTTTATAAAATGAGAAATCTATGAGCTTTTTTGGTCTTTTTCTAGAAATGTTTCCTTGAGATGTAGAATTTTTTTCAGCTATTGTTGTGAATATAGTGGCTTATCTTCTTCTAATCCTAGTAAGCTCTTTCCAAGTGAATTGTTATTGATTACTGGTATTTACTTGCTAGAATTGTTTGTTGATAAATATTCTTTCTCCCATCTTAAATATCAGCTGCTGTGATGAGCACTAAAATGTGTGACCATTGTTTTGTCAGCAACTTGTGTTTTCCTTTATTATACCATTACTGCTATTCTTGAGATCTTTTGGTTCCCCCTACTAATAGGAATGTCACTGTGGGAATTTTACTGTACTTCTCCATGGCTTAGCAGATCACATGATAATTCTGGTATGAAAATATATGTTTTAATGATTTCTTCAGTGTTTTCTCTTGATCCAGATGATCAGAACCCAGGTTATTTGGGTGAGAACATAAGCAGATGCTGGAACCAGAAGAGAGGAATCCTTTTATCAAGGATGTCTCTGGGAATTAGGAGCACCTAAAGCTAGTGTCATCTTTAAGTTTCTGCTGCTTATAATTAAATTGGCTAGAGTCTTTGGGAAGGTCTTCAGCTGATTTAAAATTTGATCCATACTTTTCATGCAGACATTCTGTATCAATCTTAGCACAGTGAGTAGCTACCCTACTAAGAAGAATGTACATTTATGTCTATCATGAGCTATGGTTTTATCACAATTATCTCCCTTTGCAAATCTGAGACCTCAACTTTGCTCTTGGTTCTGTGAGGGCGAATGAAAGAGTAATGCTCCATTGATTTCAGTGAAATGTGAAACTTGTTAAAATGAGAACAAGATCAACCCCATTTTTCCTCTATAGCTTGACACTATAAAGCCCATTCAAATCAATGAAGGGTACCAATGACTATGCTGACCTCTGGATCAAATCCATAAACCTTTTTAGTAGCTTAATTAAAACCACAAATACAGAAACATAAGTGTTCTGTTCTCTAACCCAATATAGGTCTTTATAAAATTGAAAAATATGATCCCTTGCCAATTTTGTCATGTCAAAATATGATTTTGATACTTTATTCTCTTTAGAACTTTTTTCTTAGCTATATAAAGCCTATTTTCCTCTTGATCTCAAAATTCCTTTTGTTGATGTACGCTGCCTATGTTATTTGCAATCCTAATTTCATGATCACTTCGGTAAATGAAACCCACAAAACTTGCTTTTAGCTTACTCTTTTTATTAATGCTCTTTACTGAAATGGCACAATCAAAGATAAATCCAAGAATACTTTCAGTTAGCTTGAACAGTTTGAAGTGTCTTTGTTGCATCTTACATTAGCCAGCTAAAAGTTAGGTATCTGGTTGACCTCATTGCTTGCGTTCCGCAAATAATCAGTGAAGAACAAAAGCCACCTCCAGAGATAATCTGTACTCTTCTAAAACAGATGCCCATGATAGGTGCGGAGCATTGCCTCGGAGGTTCCTGCCTCCATCTGCTGGAGGAGTTGCCATTTAAACTGGGGTAGCTAAAATTAAATAGAGGAAAAGTAGGCAGGAGTTTCCTATTTTTTGCTTCTCAGCATGAAGCATATAACAAGTGACATTACCCACTGTTAACTTGACACCAATCTTCCACTGCCTTAGCATACTAATTTTATTGTCTTTATCTGTACCTGTTAGTTGAATTTGCTAATCCTTATGCTATGCCCTTCAATTGCTGGTTTTTACTACAGTTGATAACATCATCTTTCGTATGCTGTTACTTTCTATGAACATGTTTTTAACTGCTAACTGCTGCTCACTGGTAGAATTAAAGCAGTAACCAAAAAGGCTAAAATGAATGAGCTACAAGTTCTGGGTTAAGAGGTTTTGGAGTTGTTTTCTTACTTGTAATTTAAATGGTCCTTTAGTCTGAAGCGGACAAGGACACATTTTATGTATTATCTTGGGATAGGGTTATAACTTAACCTGTGCTTTGCCCATTTTTCTCAGACTGAGTGCTTTAACTGAAGTTAGGCAGATCCTAGTCCTCTTGAGTTGTTCCTTTCATCTAGATAAGGTTAAGCCTGATATAAATGTTATAGCATTATTATTATTATTATTTTATGATTGTGGCTTTTATTGCCTCTGTGGAGCTGGGTGCAATCTTACAGAGGAAGGGCAGGACCAGCTTGAGAGCCCCAGATGAAATGCTCATTGGGAACTGAAATTTTGCTTTGTAATTCAGAAAACTTACTGGAAACTTCTTCCCCTTCATATAATTAGTAGAAGCATTGAAGGTGTAAGTCTCTTGAAAACCATGAACTGCACAGTTTCAATTAAATAGAAAAGCTGCTAAAACCTATCCCAAAATGACTTGAAATATTAACACAGAAGAGCAATGAAAAAACCAAGTTTGTTCATATGTCCTTTGTTTGGGCTTTCAGTGTCTGCCTTCAAGCTCTCTTGCGTTCTCGTGCAGCTCGTTTGTTTTATTGAATTCTAAAGCCTTTTACCAGCTGCCAGAAGGTTTTATTTTGGGGTTTCCTCTCATGTGGGAGGGTGGTTTCCTCCTTCCCGTTGTGCTAGCTTCATAGCTATCTTTAGGACTCAGAACCTACTGGAGACCTTCCTGTCTCCCTTTTATTACACAGTCTCCTCCTTCCTTGCAGCAAGTTCCTGCTCCTGGGGGCAAAGAAGAAAACAAGAACTGAATCTCCCTTTTTGAGCTGCCTGGCTGATGCAGACGGCTTTTGTTTTAAACACAGGAGTCCAGTTCCTGGAGTGCAGCATTGCCTGGGGTGGGTGTTTTTAGGAATGGTTTCTGTGTAAAGACAGCCCCGTGCTTTGGCTACAGTGCAATGGGCTTCTGAAAAAGGGTGCTGTAACCTATAGTATTTACTCTAAAAGCAGTTTATTCCTCTCTGTTTGTTAGTCTTTTACCTCAGCACATTAGTCCAATGTGTTCTGCCACTGTTAAGACATCTAGACATCTGTAGCCATAGCCCTTTGCTTTCTTCCTTTTATGGGAACTTCTAGGTGTTTATTTTTTCTATGAACTTTACAGTTTCGTATCTTTACCGTTCGTGTGCTCTAGAGAAAAAGAAGTGAAACTGTAGGTGTTTTATTTGCAGAGGGATAGGATTACATCAACAGCTTTTCAGCATAGCTCTCAAGGATGCAGGGAATACAGCTGCAGTGGGATGGGAGTATCCAGGTGCTGAGCCATGAACACAGCAGGAGGAGGCTGCAAGTCCCGCTCAGGCATCAGCATTTAAATCTTTTCTGTGGAGCTCTTCAGGTATCTTCCATCATCTCTCCTCGAAATAGGTGCATTGTGGGGGAAACAAAGGGTCCTGCCTTTTCCCTTCAGCCTCTGCCTGCTGGGAGTGAGAGCAGGCTCTGTCTGAGGAGCATGCAGTGCTGTTACTGCCAGTCCTAATTTGCTGTACAGCTGAGCCCGTGAGCAGAGGCAGTCTGAATGTGGAGGGTGCAGGCACAGGGAGTTGCACTGGGTGTCAGATCGCCTCCTGAGAGCTCTGACAAGATGAGTATCAGCCACATTATTCCTCTGCTGACTGCCTTTCTGGCTTTACTTTTTTGATTTTTATTTTAATCCCTGGCATTAGAGCAACCAGCATGTTAGGTAGCAATAGGAATGTAATATTTTATTTGTGATTAGCTCATCTCTTGGACTCTGAGATGTTCTAATCCCTATCTCCCATCTCTTTTCAAAGTTCTGTCCTTTGGTTTATTTACTCTCCCTCTGTAATTCAGAACTTTATTTGTTGATCACCATGAAAAATTGTCAGCACTTCTATCCCTTCAGTGCATCTAGATTTTATGACTACAGGAATCTAATGAAAGGTTGAAATGGGGCTGAGGAGGATGAGGGTGTCCCAAGGTGTTATCTAAATGACTGATCTACAGATGAGAAAGGATGCTAGGATTTCTGTTTAGGGAAGTGCCAGTAAAAGTGCCTATGTCTTAGCATTCAATTCCAAACTCCAGGTACAGCATTGCACAGAGAGGTTAGTGGTCCCCATTTCTAACAGTGGAATGGTGCAGCACAACACAGCAGCCTGAAGTGGCATTCACCTGAAAAGTGAGAAGGCTGTGTGAAAAATTTCAAGCAAGAGACACGCATATCTCCTCATTTAGAAAGCAAGACATTGTACTTCTGAATAATTTTCCCTGTTCTCTCTATCACACAGATGCACACACATGCACACACTCTAATTGGATAAAAAGGTAAACAGTAAATTAAGGATATGATTAAAAATTAAGCAGCCACTGCAGAAACCATCAATAGTAAGTGCTTATTAACTTACATATAACAGCATGCTGGTGTGATAGCTTCAAATTGGCTGCTGAAACTGATTTGCAGCAAATCAGGCCAGCTTTCCAAAAGGATATTTCTGGGTTTAAGTAATCAGACCCTCCACTCTGCTTGTTTCTTCCTTCACAATTTTTGCCAGCCTTTTTAAATAACTCATAATATGCCTGACTTTCTTGAACTACAGTCAATATAATTATTCCTTTTCCTCTGGTCCTTAGCAGGAAGAGACAGTATGGGTCTGAGCCTATGGGTCCAATCTTACACATTGTGAGACTTCTACGGTTTGCTGCTCATCTCTGTCCCCTTTTTCTGCAGGGCTTTACCAGAGCCCCTATCCATTCTGTGACCCACCTTGCTGGCTGTTTACATCTGTGCTGCATGATAAGCTGAGGGGCAAAGCTGATTTATACATATTCACCTGCCCATCCAGGTGCCACATCCACACGCACGCCCCGGTGATCTGCAGACCAGCTCCATCTGGGACTGCATGGCAGAGGCTCAATGTTTGGTAAGGGCACCCTCCATGTCCATGGTCCTTTTCCATCCCATCTTGTAATATTTGTACCCTACTCTCTTGTGTGTCCTGCATGTGGAGTCCTGTTTTTCAAAGGACAATATGTTTGGCCATCTTACTTCATTAGAGACAGTGGACTTTCAAGCTAGAGAAAGTGATTCTCAGTAGAACTGTTGCAGCCTGGATTCAACACTGGCAGCTCAATATTAGCTTTAAATATTTAGAGGGAAATTGAAACAAGGTTAAATACCTCTCAAAACTGGGACTAATCTGGAAGGACTGAGCAAAGCAGGATCTTTTCCAGGGGGCTCTGTCGTCTTGCATGTTTGCTTTTCAGGTGGTTTGGGTAATGTGGATATGTGGCCAGTATATGGTACAAAGGAGCTTTTGCGTACTTGTTTCCTGCCTTTTGTGGCCAAAACTTGAGTGCTGCTCACTCCAGAAAGCAGCTGAACTTTGTGCTTGTTATCAGAGAATCCTGTGTTCATTTATGCTGAGAACCTCCTTCCCTCTTTTCTTGTGCCCTTCAAAAGTGAGAAATAAATGTTACTTGAGTTAAAGATCTATAGCCAGCCCAGCATCAGTGGGTTGTATATATAATGTAAAAAAAAAAAAAAAAAAAAACCAACCAAAAACCAAACCCTTTAATTCTACCTTCCTGTGAGAAAGCAGCACATCCCCTGAATGGCTGCCAGACACCCTGAATGTGGCTGCAGGTGGCTCAATCATGTTTTTTTGTTAAAAAAACAGCTGGAAGATTATTTTTCTCATGAGCACCTCAGCCCTGTCAACCGTTTCTGTGCTTGTTCCGCTCCAGTTGGTGTGGTCTGTATTTGGAGCCGTACAGTGGGTGGCTCTCTGGAAGCTGCTAGTGTTGTAGTTCAATGTTGGCCTCAAGCTGTGCTTTGGGGAGCTGCACAGTTGAGTGGTGAATACCTGAGTATCTGTTGTCTGTTGAGGGTTACCTTCAGTTGCATAGACTGCTGACTGGTGTTTTGAGGCTGCCGTGATTGGGCTATTCACAGCTTTCTACATGTAGCAGGGGAATAGTATGTGAAGGGATGCTGGAGCTTTAAGGAAGTGGAGAACATAATGGGTGTGAACCAGGTCTGAAATGCAGAGTGGAGTCTCTGCAGCTGCAGGGATCCACTGCTGGAGCCAGGATTCTGGATTAGGTGGACTCAGTATGGGCTTCATTCTTGCTTTCTGTGCTTTGTTTCCTGGGTTCGCCAAAGCCTTTCCAATATAGCAGCATCCCCATCCCAGACACCAGTTCTCACACCATGGAGAGAAGAGAGGAAGCCGAGGGTACACAATGTGCCCAGGTGGAGGTTAGGGAACACTGTTAGAATCCCACTGGCTTGGGCTAGTAGAGCTGAAGTGCTGTCAGCAGCAGAGGGAAACCTCTCCAGAGTGGTCTAAAGTGTGTAGAATACCACAGGGAGCAATTCCTTTTCTTCTTGATGTCCTGAAGAACAGATGGATCTGACATGTTTTTTGCCTTAAGCTGTCTTGTTTTAGCAGCACGTCAGATCTAGGTGCTTGACAGATGTGCTAGACAGAAAATAGAATTCATCTATGCCTAGTTCTGTGGGTTTTAGCAGCTCTACTTCGTGTCTAGAACTATTCTTTTTATTGTCCAACTTAGCCTGTGTGTAAATGAGGAGATACATTCGTTTAAAATTAAGGGAAGGCAGAGACAAATAAACTGTTATCAGTGCAAACCGATCTTGTGAGCTTTAAAAGCATTGTTTGGCATCTTCAGCTCTTTGGTTCAGAGCTGTGTCCAAGACAGGAAGAATGTTGAAGCCATTGCAAAGAGGCCAGGTTTGAACTATACAAGCAGTAGTGAAGCAAAATTGTGTATGTGTTACAGCTTAAATATCTCAAGGTTTTAAAACCTGTGTTACAATTGAAAAAGCATGAAAGAAAAGCATTTTGAAGCCAGCAACATGTTTGCTAAGAAGTTATTGCTACACAGTTCTGAATATCATAAGCTAACTTTATTCAAATCTGCCCCATTATTGTTTCTTCCCCCCAGCACACACATGGATCCTATGGGGGATGAGGCAGCAAGTGCTTCTGCATCTTTTTTTCACACCAATTTTTGCTAAGGGTTTTTTTTCTTCCTCTTCAGAAAAATCAAAGAACTAAAAATTGTGTTAACATGCTGCAGTATTTCCAACAGTTGCAAACCATGCAATGTGGAAATATTTCATGTGATTTTAAATAAAAACTGCGCTGCATATTTATTTTTAAAATTACATTGGATTTGTTTGTTCTTCAGACAGCAGAGTAAAGTTAGATCGTACAGGTTCTTGTAATTAAATTCATAGATTTCAACATACAGTGGTGAGTGTTTGCTGCTGAAATGCAAAGGAAGTTGGACAACAGAACTGGTGAAAGTCACTGGTTAAACACCTGTTGTTGAAGAGCTAAACTCTTTTTACTTCTGCAGGTGCAGAGATAGTATCTTTTTCATGTTTGTTCAGCTATTTCAGTTCAGTGAGTAGTTCATTCAAAAGTAAGAAACCACTTAGGAGGAAAAAAAAAAGCTGAAAAGCTTTCTTTCCTCTCTTAGTCTATAAACAAAAACCATGCAGTAGAGTAGAAGATCTACCAGTCCTGAGGTCTTGAAAAGTATGTCAACAAGAACTGACTTTCAGGTCACCAATGTCATGCTTCCCTGAGACTGATCACTTAAACAGTATAATGATAAGCTTATTTTTACCTTGATTATGTAGCTTATTTGGAAAATACCCTTCTTCAACACTGTATTACATTTCACTTTTATACACTAAGATCTATTTTATAACTAGAACATAACATGAATTACAACTAAAAAAAAACCCTACCTCTCATAGTCTATCGTTATTCATGCTCAAATATAATGAGAACATAAGGAATGAAAATCAATCAAGAGTTGTGTAGAGAAGTGCTAATCATGTAAATAAGTGTGTAGGTTTTGTTAACTGAAAAAGAAATGGCATATTTATGGATACACGCTGTATTTAAATTTATGTCAACAAACTGACAAGTTTAGTATTTCATCTGGAGTCTACTGCCCACAAGCTTAGGACATGTAGTTTTTATATTTTTTGAGTAGTTAACAGATAGGGAAGGTCCAAGGAGTAAGGAGCATTTTAACTGTCAAGAACTATTAACAGAAAGCAGTTGTATGGAGGAGCAACTAGTCTCTTCTGGTGTAGAGGTCCAGGCACATGAAGGACAAGGAGGCAGCTGGGAAGAGCCAACAAGGATTTCCTAAGGGCAGAACACCCTAATTGCCTTTCTGCAGTGTGAGAACTAGCTGTGTGGACAAGGGAGGAGTAGTGTATGTTGTATACCTTGATTTTACAAATGCCTTTGACATGGTCTCCCACAGTGTCCTTGTAGCCAAATTACTGATTTATGGAATGGATAAAGAGAGAAGAAGTGGATGGACAACCTAGTGACGTCCCTAAGGGATTGATATAGGATAGGGGACAGTGCTATCCAAATACCTTTGTTAGTGCCCTTGATGATGAGACAGGGTGCATCTTCAGCAAACTTGTGGGATTATACCAAATTGGAGACAGTGCTTGGTATGCTGGAGGGCAGCACTCTCACTCGGAGGGATCTGGGCAGACTGGAGAAGTGGACTGACAAAGACCTTACAAAGTACAACAAACACAGTCCCACATCTGTGATGGAATTATCCCCTGCACCAGTACAGGCTGGAGAGTACTTTGAGAAATACTTGGGGTCTTGATAACAACAATTTAAATACGAACAAGCAGCGTGCGCTTGCTGCTGCAAGGGAAGACAAGATGCTGAGCTGTACAAGTAGCAGTGTATCCAGCACCTCAAGGGAGCAGATCATTGCCTTCCATTTGGCACTAGTGAGATGACAACTTGAGCAGTTTGTGCAGTTTCACGCTCCGTGGACAAACTGGACTGAGTCAATGGATAGGTCACCAAGGTGGTCAAGGGCTAGAGAACATGATGTAGGAAAAGAGGGTGAGGGCTGGATTTGTTCAGCCCAAAGACAAGCTTTGGGGGAGTCTTACTGCTGTCTTCAAACTGCCTGTTGGGAGGGTGCAGAAAAGACAGAACCTCTTTCTTCTCAGATGTGTGTGGGGCCAGAATGAGAGGCAACAGGCACAAGTTATAATACAGAAAATTCTAAGTAAATATAAGGCAGGGAGAAAAAGGTGGCCAAACAGGGGAATGGGCCCAGAGAAGGTGTGACTCTCCAACCTCATAGACAGTCCAAACTTGACTGGACATGACCTAGAACAACCTGCTCTAACACTAATCCTGCTCTAAGCAGGAGATTGGGCTAGAGACCTCCAGAGGTGTCTTCATCCTGCATGGTTCTGTGATTGTTAGGTATGTGTGAGCTAATTGCAAGAGCTTCCTTCCCTTTGTGGGTCACTCAAAGGAAAACAGGAACCATTAGTGATGTTTTATGTGATTTGCTTTAGGCATGTCCTATGGTGTAAGTTGAATCTCACTTTAGGACATCCTGATCTGTTCTCTAGAGTGACAAGTTGAATATTTGCCTACCTGTTGTCCTGTGAATCTTGTCTGGGCTAATAACAGTTAAAATCTGAAGAGCGTTACTTTTGTTTCTGAGGGCAAAGGAAATTAGTAAAGGAACATATTTTATGCTTTATTCTGAGTCATCAGAAGGAAGTGATTGAGAATTTGAAGGCAGAAGGCGATGGGAGTGAAAATGATCACAAAAAAGTGTCTGATCTGTAAGAGAGGAAGAATTGAGTAAAAGCAGCTGCATAATGTCAGAGGACTTTAAAAGAGCAGATTTCTTTGAACTCTGGAATTAGATAGGTAAGGGCTGGGAAAGGAGGGGAAAGAAAGTTGAAGGGAACTGACAGTTTTTTGGAAGACAAGATACTACAGATATGACATCAGAGCGGCCCATTGAAGGAAGAAGAGAGAAAATATCTCAAGTACTTCAGGACCTCTGCAATTGCTTGAAAATCGGGAATACTACAACTAATGGGAACAGGGGAAAGCAATGCTAAGGGGAAAAAAACCCAAACTTGGCACAAATACCTAGTTTAAGGAGTTGAAACAATAAAGGGTATTGAAATTCACATTTTTCAAGACTATAGCAATATGGGACAGATGAAGGAAAATAGGGTTCTGTTACTTTGTGGTCAAGGAGGGGAAAGCTGGTCACAAAAAGGAGGATGAACACTTCAGCCTTTCTGGGAATCAGTTTTCCCAAACAGGTCAATAGGGACGGGTTGCTTTGAACAGTTAACTTCAATAGAGGGAAAAGAACATAAGGTGGAATGAGGAAGAAAAGTGAAACATGTGAAGGGAAGCTGGACACAGTCAAGTTATTGAGGTCTAATGAAATTGGCCCCTGAATACCTGGGAGTCAGCTGAGACCATCCTTGACCTTCAGCTTTTATCTTTAAGAACCTGTGAAGGATGAGGAAGGGCAAACTTAAACACTTACAATGAGGAAGCCTGTCAGCTTAACTTTGATACATGATTAAATGCTGCAGAAAATGATTAATCAATTTGTAAACACCTAGAGGATAATAAGCTCATAGAAAAACAGCCATTGTGGGTTTGTTGAGAGGAAAAAAAAAAGAAAAAAGTCCAACCTCTTTAATTTCCTTTTTGAATGGAGTAAGAGGTGTTTCAGATGGAAGTAGTAGAATCATAAGATTGATTAGGTTGGAAAACACCTTTAAGATCATGGAGTCCATTAGCCTAAACCACAGACAAGTCCACCACTAAACCATGTCCCTCAGCACCATGACAGGTCTTTTAAACACATCCAGGGATGGTGACTCTACAACTTTCCTGGGCAGCCTGTTCCAGTGCTTGACAACCTTTTTGGTGAAGAAATTCTTCCTAATTTCCAATCTAAACCTCCCCTGGTATAACTTGAGGCTGTTTCCTCTTGTCCTGTCACTTTTTACTTGATGGAACAGACCAGCCCCCACCTCCCTCCAACCTCCTTTCAGGTAGTTGTAGAGAGCTGTAAGGTCTCCCTTGAGCCTTCTATTCCCTGGGCTAAACAACCCCAATGTCCTCAGCTGTTCCTCGTAGGACTTCTTCTCTAGACCCTCCACCAGTTTCATTGCCCTTCTTTGGGCATGCTCCAGCACCTCAATATCCTTCTGGTAGTGTGGGTTCCCCAGCTGAACACCAGTGCTGAGTACAGGGGGACGATTGCTTCCCTAGTCTTGCTGGCCACACTATTTCTGATACAGGCCAGGGTGCTGTTGGCCTTCATGGCCACCTGGGCACACTGCTGGCTCATATTCAGCCAGCAGTTGACCAGCATGCTCATCCTTTTCTGCTGGGCAGCTCTCTTGTATGTCTTGTCTTTAGCAAAGCTTTTGGCAGTGTTGCAGAAAGGCACGTAGCTTCCTACAGGTAAATAGAGAAAGTGACCTATAGGCGCAATTAGTGTGCGGTAGGTGAAGGGCTGGTTGAATTACTGTGTTCAAGGATAAGTATTGTTTGCTTGGCAGGCAAGGAGGGAACCTGAAGTGCTGCTGTTAGTTTCTGCTCCAGGTCACGGGCTGCTCATGGTTTTCATTAGTGTCTTGGACAATGGGCTGGAGAGTGGAGTGTGCAAGGGACTGTAAACTCTGATAGGTTTTGGGTATTGTGGGGGACAGGTTTAGGGTCCAAAGTGATCTTGATAAAATGCAGACATGGTTAAAATGAGTAAGATGGGAATCCAGAAAATATAAATATGAAGGACTTCAGTGAGGAAGGGAAAAAAAGCATATGAGGGATATCTGAGTAAGTGACAGTACTGTGAGAGAGCATGTGATGTTGGGATGTCACAAGCTGAATAAGAGTCAGCAGCTTGATATGGCTGGAAGAGAAAATGGGGAAGAGGCCAGACTTTAGTGTAAGTTGGATTCTTACATGTAAGCCATAGGATATACTTTTCTCTGCTGGCTCTCTGTTGCTCTGCTGGGATAGTGTCCAGAGCAGGCTTCACATCATCAAACAGTATAGACACAATTGGAGAAAGCCAGGAAGAGAGCTGTAGGAGTGAGCAGAGATTTAGAAAAGACCAGTGAGGAAGTAGTGAAAGAGCTGGATCCAGGATGCAATGGCAAATTGGAGACACAATCTTTCATGTAAGGATTTGTAATATAAAATCATAGTGGTGTTTACTCATGGCCTTTCTCCCTACCTAAAGGCAAGATGGAAAGTGATTTAGTTTGCACCTAAGGAGATTTAGTTTGGATATTAGGAATTTAGCATAAGCATAGCAGACTGGAGCATCTGGGGGAGCGAGAGCAGAGGAGGGCTGTAGGTGTGAGGAACAGGTAAAGTCACCTGTGAGGATTTTTGTCTTTGCCTCAAGGGGAGGGGTAGATCTTTCTGAAGATCACTTGTTCTGATTCAGTCGGTTCAGTTCTATCTATGGTTCTATCCACCAGAGGTAAACACAAATTTAAAAAGGAAAAGAAGAATAAAACTGATTTAAACCAAGGGTTCCTTTTTGTTAATTTGAACTGTAATTATATTCAGCATTTTAAATGACCCTGGTTTAAATTAATCCCTTATGTTGTGGTGTTAGCATCTTCTATTTATGGAGAGCTTTTACAATGCCTTTGTATTTATTTTAAAAAGCTTCTTGGTGTGATAATCTCCTTGAGTGTGAGTTATACAAGTAATGATGGAAGAAACTAAGATGTTCTTAAAACTATTCTGAGGTATTTGCTTTAATGCCTTAGTTTTTCCATAAATTGGCTGAATCTGTACTGTAAAAACTGGGTATCTCTTGAGACAATATTGTCCTGATAAATACCAATTTCTTAAATAGGTAACACTTGCATGAAGAAATTTTTCCCCTCTAAAAATGAAATACTCTCCAAGCACAGCTTATCCAGACAGCAGCCTTGTATATCTTACTTAATCCAGTGCTGTACTGGTGACATTAATTCAATGAGGAGACCAGTACGGGAGCCTGATAGTTATTTTTCATGTTTGATTTTCTTCTCAACAAATTTAATATAAAGATGGTTGCGTTAAGCTAATTATACCTTGGCTTTTTATTTTCTGCTGCTGAGTGAAATCATATAGAAGGATTTTTTTTTTCCCTTTTCCCTGAAGAATGGAACATATGACCACAATTACCATTTTTTATAGTAGATAGAGCACCTTGCTGTCTATTACCACAGGTGATTTATTAGTACATAGGGCATGCTGAAGAACAGCCTCTGACTAGCTGGTGGGACGTAGTAATCACACAACACAATGCCTGCAGAATCAAATTGTGTTTGACATTTAATATTAACCCAAACTGCAAAATAAGACTTAAAACAAATAAACAATCTTCAAAAAAGGAAAGCCCAAAAGAAAGCAGAAATGAGGTAATCACTGGGACAAATTTTCTTCTTACAGAAAATCTGTGCTGAGCAGAGCATCTAAGGCAAGGAAGAGCTGCTTTCTGCCCTTTTGCATTCTGCTGTCCCTGGCTGTCCTGCTTCCTCTGCCTGTCTCTCTGCACATATGTGCCACCCACCTAAGGAAATAAATAGAAACGACTGGTCCCAGTGTGGCACTTCAATCCTTCAAGTTGATTCTGACCAGGAAGATTTTGTGTGTATAATAGCAGGTTATACACACACTTAAGACTTGTGCCTCTATCAGCCTGGAGGGCACGTGCTCACCTGCTGGCACAGAAGCACTATCATCCCCTGAGCTCTGCTTAGCCAGGTGCCAGGCACCTTTCATCTGAGAAAAAAGAATTCTTAACAGCCACTGCTAAAGATGTTTCTGACTGGTATAATGTATTAACAGCAGGGATGAAAGAGTTAATTCATTTTCCATCCATAATTTTTTTCTTTGTAGAACCGATTTGACACAGTCTAGCAGGGTGCTGTTACTGAAAAATTGAAGCACCAGGTGTGATTAAATAAGATCACACGTTTCATTCCCTCTTTAATTTCACATCACCCTTCAGCAGCTGTATCCCTTTGCTTTCCTGTAGTTGGGGAATGCATTGCATTTACAGCAGGCAGATTGCCACGTTGCTAGTGTGCACCAGTGGGCTGTTGTGAATCAAATCTGTTTGTGCACACATTATTTATTGTTTGTTTGTTGTACCAAACTTATTAATCTGTTTATTTCTCAGGAGTAGAAAAAATGCCTAACAGAGACAGACTCAGTATTTCCAGAGGTTTATGCATGCAGCAGAATAGGTTTCATTTCACTGCAGAGAGTCAAAAAGTGTAGTGTGGAGACAGTGGTGGGATCCTTTTTCTGTGCTTACCAAGCATAGCTCTATAGCATTGGATGAAGTCACCTGCTTTTCTGAGATCTCATGGCCTGCCACCAAACCACTGCCCTCCTGGCCGCTGCAGAGCAGCAGCACTGGCACAATGCACAGACTGTACCCTTGTCTCTTTGGGTTGGGTTGGTTGGCAACATTTCCACTTCCAAACTCTGTCTGGCCTCCCTTCTCAGCTAAAAGCCACTCAAAACAAAAGGACTTATCTTTTTTTAAATTTTATTTCTCAGAGAAAGACAGGTTTGTTTGCAATCCTCATACTCTGACACTGTTAACTGTGGTAAAAAGCTTGTGCAGGTGTGACAGTGCCCTGGCCTGAGATGTTCCTGTGCAGCTCTGCCATAATTAAGCCGGAGAACAGAAGGCTGTGCTCTGCTGTGCATCAGTGTATGATCTGATGGATTACCATCTTGTCATGGCAGCTTCAAAGCAAGCAGTTCTTGGGAACACAGGTTTGGGTATTTCTGAAGAGGCCTACTTGTGTAGCTTTGGCTTTGTTTTCTCTTCCTGCGCTTCTGGTGCTGCACTCCAGTGATTTCCTGCTGCACTCAGTGGTGATACCACACATCTCTACAGCTCCGTGTTTCATGATACAGTACGCTAACGCTTCTCTGCAATGTCGAGCAGCATTTGCCTGTTGCCTAGTTATAAATGTGGGTACAGAGCAGTCTTGCCTGTCCTCCAGCACCCTCAGCCCCCTGTGTAAACAGCCAGTTATGCTCACCGAGGACTTGTCAAAAGTGCATCCATCAAAATTAAACAGATGAAATAAACAAGTAAAATTGTACCTGAGTACCAGAGCTCTTTCCCAAGTGAGCATGGTAGTGTTTGCTGTAGCATTATTCCCATGTAAAAGAAGAGACATGCCAGGGGAGGGTGACAGAAGAAGTTTGAAGGTTTTAGGGATACACCTGGGCCTGCATCTGAGTATAAATAATGCCTATGAACACCTGTCCCTTCTTAAATTTGATCCTGGAAGCAGCACTGGGACCAGCTCAGTTGATGTCTCCTTTTTTCAAATCAAGCTCTGCAGATAAAACTGGCTGCCTGTAGTGCAAGGCTGTCCTTAAAAGTGAGCTGACATTTATGCAAACAAGAGTTAGTTTGCGCAGGAAAAGATACTGTGATCTGTCAGAGGACAAAAAAGAAAAATCCATAAATCTCCAAAGAAAGCAATTTTCTTTATGTTAGTAGACCAGTCTTCATGGAGATGGTGGAAGCTGCTCTGACCTTTCTTTCCCTGTGTGATACAGACCGAGTGTGACTGTTGCATCCTAAGTGAGGCCAGTATCAAATCAATGGTTGGAACTAACTGTGCCAATTTCTGTGTAATTATTGCTATATGCAATGAGCTGTGTTTTCTGCAAATACTTCTGTAGTGACTGAGTTGTCTAAGATTTACTGCTGTTACCACAAACATGATTATTTCTTAACTGTGTGTTCACATATACACAAAGGAGTGTTTGAAAGGGTAAAATTGCATTTAAGTAATTGTTTTTTACTATGCTGGGGATTATTTAAAATTATCTTTTGAGGTCACAATGAAGGGCACAGGAAATAATTCAGTTTGTGGAAGTTAACCAGTAATGTCAACCTACAGTATTAAAAAGTCCCCTTTCAGAAATAATGAGGAACCCACATTTTGCTCTGGATGTTTTAGGAATCTGAGCCTGTAGGTTATTCTTGGTTTCAGACTGAATCATTAAACCTTTAAAAAAAACCAAAACAAACCAAAAACAAGTAAGCTTTTTTATGCCATTCCCTAGTTTGTGGAGCTGTGGCTTTAAGGGAAATGCTAGATTAATACTGGGAAAGTTGGCAGTAGCCCTTACTCCTCCTGCCAATGCAAAGCAGGGTGTTATTTTTCCTACTGCTTTCCTTAGGTGGATGAACTTCTCCTGGTTGCTCAAAAGCCAAATAGTTTTGCCATTGGTGCAGCTTTTCTAGCAAGGTGCTTTAATGCTTCTCTTTTCCTCTCCACATGTCCCTGAGGAGAGGACAACATCTGGTTTGCTTCCTCAATGGAGAAACAGAGAGATATTCTCAAAATTCTCCTCTTTTGCTGCTCGCTAACAACAGAAGAGATTTTAAAGCATTTGGTGTTTCTGGAAAGAGGAAAAAACAGTGGAACCTTAGAAAGGAAAAAAAGCAGACATGAAAAAATAAATTGAACATAATTTGAGCTATAATTAGAAGTCTTAAAAAGAAGCCAGTTCAGGCAAGTTGAAAAGAAAAATTCCTTTTTGAATTAAAATACCTTTTTGGATGTGCTTGGGGTTACAGTGTAGCAATGTCATTGAGGACACTGTGGTTCTATTTCTGCTCAGGACTTCCTGGGTGATAGCAGACCAGAAACTTAACCCATATTTTCCGTGATGGTTCATATGTAGCATTTGGTGGTATTTTGAGTCTTGGTGTTTCATAGTTCTTGTAAGCACAAGGAGATGATAGAAGTTATTTAAATAGAAGCTGCTGTGTCACTGCAGTGATGACAGCTTTTTGTTTAATGTATTGAGAGTTCATATCCTTTAAAATATTAGAATCATTGTGAAACTCTAAAGCTGTATCCCTGGGGAATCAGGTGTGTGTAACCTGCAGCTTCAGTAACCTGCAGCTTCAGTAAGGGAGCCTACTTCAGAATGAGTTGAAAGGTAAAATAAGAAGAGAGTGCTTCATGGAGAGCTTCATAGAGAAGGACCTTGTGGTCTGCCTGCTGATGCCGTCCGTGCACATTGCACGTGACTTGGAAAGCAGCAGATTTTATTACATACAATCTGCTTGCTAGTTAAAAGCCAGTCTGAAACCAACGGCTCTGAGTTGAACTGTCTGTGATCTGGATGGGGGAAGATTCACATCTGTGAGGCTGCATCTGCTGTGATATATAATAGGAAGCTCACAGGCTGCACGATGTGATCGGTGGGAGAGTAGGGCACTCCTGCTGCTGCCTGGAAAATCCACATGTGCAGCTTTAAGCTACTAAATAAGCATTGCAACCTACTGATTCTCCCATTTATGATATGGTTAGAGTTGGTGTCTTACAGATGGCTAGTTCCATCATTCCTGAATTCATAAGCCCACATGAATAAATTCAAAGATTTTTATCTTTTAAAGGTGACCCACAACTCTTTAAACTCTCTTTTATGTTTACAGTTGAATACCTCAGCCACTCTGATAACACTACCAATTTGCACTCAGCAAGTCTGGGTTTTGTGAGACAAATGAAAAGTCTGTAATGTGCTGTGCCTTCCTCCTGCAGTACAGATCAAAATAAATCAAAGTTATTCTCTCCTGTTTTCACTACTGGTATCAAAACTCCCTCCAAATCAGCATGGAAATGTGCTAAGAGGTGAATTAAGACATGGATTTTGGTGGCATTGGCATCTTGGTTTAGTCTTTTTATAGCTATATTAGCAAAAATGCACGTTCCTTGGTGGCTGTTGTGTGTCTGAAGGGCCAATACAACTTACATTTTCAGGAGTGTCAAAGTAGGAGGTAGTTGTTAATAGTATTCAGGACTCTTTTAATGCATCAAGTATATTCATTGTATATGCATTTCCATTTGAAAAATGATCAATTTTAATGGTCCTCTGTATTAAAATTCACCTACAATTTGACAACCTGATAGCAATCTCACAATATGGTATTTATCCTAATCTGATGAATTTGGGACAGATGCTGTGGTTAAAACAGAATAGTCAGCCTTTTGGGTCCATTGACTGTAACATTTCCTTGGTAGTCTGAACTTTGGGCCACTGGTGAGAGTTCTGTTCACTCTCCAGTGCCCACTGTGATACCCATATATATTTCCCAAACCTACTTTCATTTCCATTGTTACCTCTGTTTGTTACTAAAGGAAGCCACCAGATTTCCACCACTGCCATCCACATGTCCATCGCTGCAGACAGTATAGCTTGTGAATAAGCAGCAAAGAACTATGGAACAGAAATGCTTTTAAAAAGGTAACAACCAAAGAAACCTTGACTACTGGAAACAGAAAATTCAGAGTTTAACATTGGTTGAGTTGCAGCAGAAGTAATGAAGTGTGAAATGTGCTGTTCCCAACCAGTGTGCCATGCTGCTTTAATTTACGGAATATATAATTATATAACATTAACATTCTGGTACATCAGTCTGTGACAAAAATTGAAATGAAAACAGACAAATACATGAATCTATTTATAAGACAATTATTGTAATAGCAGCGGATAAGATTACAAACTTTAAAAAAATTCTTTAAGATTATGCCTTTAGGATCCTTTGATTCTGTGCCCTGCTAAATACTTGCATGCTGTTGCAAAACAACTTGGTTTAGTAAACCTTTACTAAACACTTGCAGAAGTCCTCCCACTATACTGCTAACTTTGTCTGAATCCTATGAACATAATTCCAGGGATCTGCTTTTGAATTTCAGGGATAATCTACCTGGGAGATTGTTTTTTCCAGTGGACCATGATCCATTTAGACCAACATTCAGCCTTTGGCAGTGGTCCAAATGAGCTGGTTAACCAGATGTACAATGGTACAGCAATTACAATGAAAAACACCACATCCCATCACTCCAGGCATCTGTGTTAACCACAGAGTTGTTAGAATGAGAGATGCTTTTTTATTTTGTTTAGAAAGAGATGACAAATGTTTACTGTTATTGGTTCCCACTGTATGATTACAGGGGAAGAGGAGAGAATCCTTTCCTAACCTTCTGCAGGCAAATTTGTCCTCTGAGATGCTGTTAGGTCCCAAACTGACCTACCATGATTGTGGTGTAGTTCAAGTATCTTTTATTTAAACTATTTTTGAGAAAATCCACCGAGTCTGTATTGCTCAGGAGACTCTTAATGGTGTCTTGTCATTTGCTTCCATGTAGCTGAGGCCAGAAGTAAGCAGATGATTAAAGTCAGATTGGATGGTTTAGGAAATGAATATGCTTTTCTAACGTGCCCCATGCACACTAATGGACAAGTCTCCTGGTCATAAACCTGCCACCAGGGTATCCACTCTCCTCAAAAGGCCAAGTAACTTACTTTCCAAGACAAGTCAACCTCTCCTCCTCCTTGGATATGATGCTTCCTCTTAGGGCCAATTTAGGAGGCTGGGAACTGCATTGTTTGGGCTTTCTTTTTTGCTCATACCTTACAGGTTTTTCTTAGCTGAAGAACAAATAAAACCCCAGACTTTGTTTTGTTGTGGTGTTTTGATTTGGGGTTTTTTGTTATTGTTGTTGTTTGGTTGTTTGGTGGTTGGGGTTTTTTTGTGGTTGGTTTTGGTTGGTTTTTTTTTTTTTTTTTTTCCCAGAAGATATGTATTAAAAATCAGATTAGCTTTGATCTTTCTACTACTTGATAGTGTTTTATACCAAGCCCATAGACAACCTAGGGGATGTAGAGTGCATATGCACAATCTGGTTGGGTCAAGAGATGACCTTTCTGAGTTCCTGTCTGCAGAGGAAGCAGAATTGTTTAGTCTCTGGAGTGATAACAGGGCGGTGCTGAGACAAACTAATTTGGTAGCTTCATGCAGAAAAAACCTCCTCTGAAACCTAATGACCTTCTGTAGGGGAAAAAGGCTTTAGGCATGAAGATACAAGCAGAAATCAACAAGATTGTCATCTGGGGAGTGGAGAGAATACAGAAAAAGAAACTGCTAGAATACTTTGCATGTTTAACTAAAAGATACTATTTTGACATAGAAGCACAGTTGACAGAGCAGGTAAGGAACGATTTTCAACATACTGCAAAACTGTATCTAAAACACAGCCCTTGATCCTTGCAAGGAAGGAAGAAGGATTTTTATTAAGGAATTCCTAATGGTTAGAGTGTTGCACATCATTAAAGGCATTGTATCAATGCAGCATTATATTCTGAGAATCACAAAATGGTATATTATAAGGAGGAGGAAACTGGGGAGCATAGGAGGAGGTTGTGCTGAGTTTGGGGAAGAGAAATACATTTCTGAGAGGAACAACAAGAAAGTCACATTATTGAGATTATGCTGAGGAAGATTGTCAGACTTGTATGGTTTCGTGGGCATAATATTTGAAGAGGTGGATCTGGTTTAAAAACCAAAATTAAGCAACTGTTTATAATATTTTTATGAACAAGTAGTTTTCTTACATGTACAGATCATGTCAGCGTTCAAATGAGAGTGGATGGCAGCCTGGCATGGGGATGTTTGGGAACAGAATTATTCTCTCGCCTTGGACCACAAAATTTCTTAGAAAAGTGTCTAAGTTGAATACCAATGAAAAACAGATATATGAGGTTTTCACAGATGACGCAGTGCATCCCTTTTCACTGAAACAAAAGCAGAGCATAGCATTTATAGTCATACCTGGAAAATGGATACCGTTATTTGTAGTTGGCAATGTGAATGGTTTGATAGCATATCACAAACATCAATTATACAATGACTTACTATAACACTAATTGAACATACCATGTGGCAACCATACAGTTGCTGAAGGATATGATGCTGGGATGGTAACTTGCTCAAGCAGGCCCTGGCCCATGCACTTTGGTGGTGACCGGGAGAAATAAGTTTATTCTTACAGAGATGGTAAGGCTGCGGATCTGCAGGAATACAAGCCTATGTACTGATCCATCTCTGAGGAGATGACATAGTTCCTGTACCACTAAGACTTTGCGGGGTCTGATATAGGAGGCTGTCTTAATGCAGAGATGGGGACACGGTGCCAAAGCAGCTAGTCAGAGAATGAGTTGCTGTGGGACCTCTCTAGCTGGTATTCCATGTTAGACAGGCAGTGCCAGGTCTAGCTGAAACTCCCACTGTGCAAGAGGCTGACAGATGCTTTGGACTGACACAACAATAATACCAACTTTTTATGATATGTGTGCCAGAGGAATTTGATGTGTCCCTGAGCTATCTCAAGTCTTTCTATGTTCCATTTGAGAAATATTGACAAAATGGGCCACATTATCACTCAAGTCATTAATATATAACCTATAAAAGACCTGGGCAAAAATAATAAATAAAGGAAAAACTCTAAACCAAACCTATTTTCTGCTCCTATGCTCCTTCTGCTGGTTATGCAGAAGCAGTAAACAAGCCCTATTCCCAGAGCTGTGCTGACAGCACTGATGATGGCGGTGCACAAATTAGGAGGTAAACAAAAAGCCGTGTTAATTTCAAGCTCCATTAGAAACACAGGCAGTTAAAAAAAAAAAAAAAAAAAAAAATCAATGTCTCCCGAACAGAAAAGGTCAAAATTGGTAGGGAAATAAAGTTGGTTTTCCAGTAGGTGTAAGACTTTTTAATTATTATTATTTCTTTTAAATTGTGTGTAAGCAAGAAGGAGCTACTGGTCAGTCTCGTGTTAATGACTGATGACTGAAAATTAACAAGTAGCAAAAATTGTTTTTAAAGAAAAATATACTCAGCTTTGGCTCAGGTTGAAAATCTTGTATTTAAAGGCTGGTTTCTATTTTAAATTTTGCCTGTAGGTTCTGTGGATATTTGGTTACATTTATAATCTTGGCATGACACATTCGAGGGATCATTCTTTTGAAAAGTGTAATCATCACATTTCACTCTTTTTCTCTTCGTATAGGCTATTCTTGGATCCAAATCCTTGGAGCCTGTTAGTTTAAATTTTAGGCTTTGTTGTGCATCCAGATTAAGTCTGGAAATGCATGTGTGTCATTTTGTTATCAAGCCGTCTAGCAGAGGATGACAGGAAGAACAAATACTGCTTTGTATGTTTTGGGTTAATGGTGGTGTGTCACCTTCAGCTCCACTAGTACTAAATGTTTATCACTTCATTTGATTGTTGCTTTGCATATTAAACTAAATTTCACAAGGCCATGTTAAGTTACATGTGGCAATGGAGTTCCGTGGTATGGTGTTGAGAGCCAGTTCTTCAAACACGAATGCATGTGCAAAAATCTTGACCTATAAACACCACAGAGTATCACCCTGTAGACCAAAGCTGCTTGCTGTGTGTTTGAGGATCTCATGGTCTTTGGCATGGCCACAGGTGTTCTGGAAATTATTCTTCTTGTACTTAAGAATTATAAATCTGTTATACATACTTAGTGTAACTTCTTTTGATCAAGAGCAGTGTTGGGAACAAGGCTGCTAACGTTTTTGTTCTACAGCACCAGCTAGTCGTGGCATTTTACTGACACAATACTGTTCATCCATATGTAGTAGGCAATATTCCCCTTTATAGAATAGAATCAAGACACTGGGAGTTTGAAGAACATGTTTTATGTATAAAAATGTATTCATGTGATATTTAGATTGGTCTGAAACCACCTTCCACAAAAGTATGGTCAATATTTTTGTAGCAGAGTCAGGATCTCTGCGGTAGAGCACAGATAGGAGATATAAAGTGGTCCCAGCTCAACACATTTCCTTCCAAACAGCTGCATCTCCTCATTGTCTCTTCATCTCATCCCTAAGACACAGCTTGCACTTCTAATTGTCATTCCCTTCAGTGGACATTAGCATGCTTGTTAAATTGGCCATTTGCGTCCCAGAACTCCCCTGCCTGTCCAGTGACTCACTCATTTTGCATGCCCTCAGGGAGCATGGAAATAGTTATTTCTGTACTTTTGTCTTCTAGTCCTAAAACTGTTGTGCATGAAATTCACTCCTCCCTTAGTGCTTCATTAACCACTTAAAACTGCAGTTGCTGTTAGAAAGAAGTTACTTTTAGAGAGGAGGAAGTCTAAAAAGATGTTCTCTCCTATGAATTTCAACAGCAGCTTTGTTTACTTTTGGCTTTGCAAGTTACCAACCAGGTGCCTTTTTCCTCCCTGGATGTGCTGTCCTGCCAAACTTACCTGCCTGCCTCCTGTTCCTTAACAAAATCACCACCAGAAGAGACTTTCTCTACCTGACACTGTTGTAGTTAAGACATGAAGGTAGCATACAGAAGTCAGTTCACCAGTCCATAGTTGTGCTGAGAGTATATTGCTAACAGCAGCCAAATCTTGTTTGGCCAGGAAAGTAAGTAGCAGTGATCTGAGGCTGTGAAGAAAGCTGGTATGTTGAGTGCCAGTTTTCACAAGTTCCCCCAGTCTGTTTACTTTCATGTTCAAGTTTCAGCTCACTGGGTTAATGACCACCCATTCTGAGAACATGACATTTGTATTTATTTCAGAAAATGATAACTTTTGTCTTTCTAGAGTAGACAATGTTGTGTTCTGTCAAAACTTCAGTTATAAGCAGCCTCCTGTCTGCAAATCTGAGGCCAAAACCTGCCCCTTGAAATCATGAGAAGCTAACTTCATTGAGTCTTGGGGTTTGGATAGCTGGTTTTTGTGTCTGTCTGGTAATAAATTATGAACATCATGTGGAAAAAAACTTTGGGAAACTGGCCCTTATGACATCTAAGTAGTAATGACTTCAGTGAAGCTTGAGGGCATACAAAGTGCTCACCGCTTACTATTACAGTGAATTCTTTCACAAGGCTTTCCTCTTCTGCAGCATAATTAATTTTACGTTTCATTTACTGACATTGGCATGCACTTAGCTTTATAATATTAGTTAAAATTGGTTTATGATGTCAGTCTTATTTTTAGCACACTGAAAGCAGGGGAATAATTGAAGTGTGCTGTTGTACAATTTAGGGCTTGTGGTGGACTTGGGGAGCTGAGGATGTGCCATTTCTGCTTCAGTTGGCCTGGAGGGAATAGCTCTTCTCTTTAACATTTCATTGTAATCTTTCAGATGATACCTCAAAATGTCAGTTTGTGTCTCATAGCTTAAGTTAAGTTCCCAAAATAACTTCTGATGTACCTCAGAAGTTTAAAAATTAAATCTCAGTGATACGCACCAATAACATTTGACTCTGAAAGGTTGTTGAAGTTCAGTATGTAATTTGTTTTGGTTTAGTTCTTTTTTTTCAGTTCTAAGATGTCCCCTGTATGTTAATACCGATGAATTTACTTTATAGGCTACCACAGGGTACTCTACTAGTCTTGCTGAAAAGCTTTACTGGGTCATGGTGTTATTTTCTAGTCTTAGGAACTTTCCTGGAAGAAAATTAATTAATAAGTATTTTGTCTCGAGTTCTCTTGCTTTATATGATCACACTTTGGTTCTGAAATGGCTATTTTTTCTAATGAAAGGATTTTTTAGCTTTTCTACAAAGAATTGAACGTGTTAGGAGTTCAGTCAAGCATTGATTAGAATCTAGTTTGGGGCTCACAATGAATTCTACAATCTTCCTTAAATCTCATGATGACTTGGAGAAAGGGACATTCATAAATGTTTCCTATCAGGAGTGATGTCTCATCAGGACTTTGAAGGAGGAAGAACAGTCTGAGACATCTACACGTGAATGACATCCTACTTGACTTGCCTTCAGGGAAAATAATGTGTGTAGATCATAAGGTTGGCTCCATCTTTTGAGTTTATGGAACGTTTTCCTCTGTATTTGCTTTTCCTGATGAGATAAAGGAACCACTGGGAAGCACTGAAACTTGGTGTATAAGGATGGACAACAAACAGAGCTCAAAGAGCAGTAAGACCTTCATCATCTGAGCAAGTCAGTCCATGTGCTTACTCACACTTTTTCTGTTAGGAGAGTTAGTCATTTGCCAGAGTAATTCTGAACTCTGACTATAAAATACAGTTTTTCTGCTGTGCTCATATCTGAAAGCTATCTTTTTTTATTGCTATCCCCATCTAAAATATTTTAAGCTAATGAAACAATATGATTGTTTTTATCTCCAAAGTATTTAATTTCTGCCGAAGACTATCATACAGAAGAATGTAAATCTAAATCTGAGCAGTTATCTCTGCTAAGCTGCTTTTAAAAAATGAATTAGCTTAGTAAGAACTGGCAAATATATGCCAAACATTTTGTGAGGATCGCTGATTGTGAAGTTTTGTTAAACTGCACTTTCTCCAAGCCTGTACCAAAATAGCAGCTTTGGAAATCATGAAGCTGTGTCTCTTTCACAACTGAAGCTATTATGAGACTGCAGGCAGCATTCTCATTCCCTCTCTTCCTCTTTGAAAGCTGAGCATCATCTCAGCAGTGTGAGGGAGGAGTAAGTGTGGTGCTTAGTATGACTGACTGCTCAAGAAATAGGTACTATTGCAGTTTTTAAGCATTAGCCAGCAATTAGGGTTTGCAGCACTGAGTCTCATTCTGTTTTCATTAATGAGATCGTTAACAAAGATATGATACAGCCTTTTCCTCCTGCTACACATGTAATTCAAGCAAGTAAAGACTAAGTATTTCCAGGCTAGTATTACTGTCTTTATGAACCTGCCTCAGTGATGCCTGTAAGCACAAGTAAAATGAACTGGAGTCTTCAGGAAACTGCCCCTGACAAAGGGGGCCTTCTCAGGCCTGACTCTTGTGGACATATGAAATCTAAGCTGCTTCTCTTTTGTTCCTGCTTTTCGTAGGCTCCCTCCCTCCCTGGAAGCTTTTATGAACTAGCAAGGTCATTCCCCATTGCTGCAGTTCCACCTTCTGTCACCCATGTCTAACTGATGGTATCACCTATGGTCTTCCTTGGGAAGAGCTCTCTGAGACCTACTGCAGAGTTACTGAATGGTGTCCTTCAGATCCCACCTGATGACTGTGTCTTACTGGCTGAAAGTTTGCCAGCATTTGAGCTGCTGAAGTGTGCTGACTGCTTGCTGTGTGAACAGCCAGTATCTCACTGTTTCTTTGTCTCTGCATCTGCTGTGTTCATCTTGTCTTTGGGTATGTCTGCACTGCCTGCTGGAGAAACAGGGAGCTCAGAGGAGTCCACCTGTAGGAGGAAAAGCTTCGTGCTCTGCTACCATAGCTCCCTTTCTTGAGCCAGCTCATTTGAAGTTGGATCACTGTTGGATACAGTACGCTCTAGCACACAGACTTTCTTTTTGGATTGCATTGGGAATGCACTTGGCATGAGAAGTAGGGGAATGTTTTAATTACTAATAGGTAAATATGTTTTCACGTGAATTAGACAAGCAATATATTTGTATACGTTACAGAGCTGCCCTATGACAGGAAAAGTCATAAAATACCAGGTTGGAAGGGACCTCAAGGATCATCTGGTCCAACCTTTCTTGTCAAAATCCCAGTCTAGACAAGATGGCCCAGCACCCTGTCCAGCTGAATCTTAACAGTGCCCAGTGGTGGGGAACCCACCACTTCCCTGGAGAGTCTGTTCCAATGGCTGATGGTTCTCATTTTTTTCCTGTTGTGTCCGATCAGAATCTCCCCAGGAGTAACTTCTACCCATTACCACTCCTATTCTTTATGTGACTCCTTTTAAAAAGGGAGTCTCCATCTTCTTTGTAGCTGCCCTTTAAATGCTGGACCATGGTGATAAGGTGTTTGCTAAGCCTCCTTTTCTCAAGGCAGAACAAACCCAAATCTCTTAGCCTGTCATCATATGGCAGCTTCCCAGTCCTTTGGTCATCTTTATGGCCCTTCTCTGGGCCCTCTTCAACCTGTTGACACTTTTTTGTATAGTGGTGCCCAAAGCTGAACTCAGTGTTCCAGGCCTGATAAGTGCTGAGTGGGATAATGACTCTTCATCTCTCTAGTGATGCCCTTGTTGATGCACCTAGCATCCTGCTGGCTTTCTTTGTCACTGCAGCAAACTGTGCACTCATATTGAGCTTGTTGACCACCAGAACTCCCAGGTCCTTTCTACAGAGCAAGCCAGGTAGATCCCAGCCTCTGCTGCACACCTGTATTATGTTTTCCTGGGTGCAAGACCTTACAATTCTCCTTGTTGAACTTAATCAGGTCCTTGCCAGCCCACTCTTCCAGCCTATCCCAACTCTTCCCTCGGGGTGGCTTCCCCTTCCGAAGTGTCCACTTCCCCACTTAGTTTGGTGTCATCAGCAAACTTCATCAGGGTACACTTGATGCCCTCATCCAGATGACTTATGAAGATATTATATGTTGGAATTCACCTTTTCTTCCCTGGTGGGTTGCTTGTGCCTTGTCTGATTTGTCTTGGCAGACTTTTAGGACACAAACAGTGTAAGTGCAGGCTCCCTCCCTCTCTTGAAGGTCTTATAATAGTATAGTTATTAAGAGTGTAATGTAAGAATTTTAGTTTCTCCACTGATGTTGCTGCACAAAGACCATTAGAGGACAATCTGTTAATGAAACTGCTGGTTTGGGGTTTACCTGTCTCTTGTGTGTTTTGATAAATGTATTATTTTATAGAACATTTCTGCTTTTTTCTCCTTCATGGTGTTCAAGTTAGACCTAAGAAATGCTGAACTGCTGCTCTTCAACGTTAATTTGTCTTACTAGCTTGCTAGAAAAGCAAAGGGGAGGGACAGAATGCAAAAGCTTGACATTTGAGGATATTTTCCAGCTCTTTTAGTTGTTGTTTTGTATTGCCTTTGTACCTGCCACCCCGCTGAGAACATCTGCGTGTGCGTAGTAGAAGGCAGCGGCTGTCCTAGAAAGCCTACCTGCTAACCAAGGCAAATGGTAGGAAGCATCGTCTGAGGGTTGCTCCTTGGAGGATGAGGCACGGAGGCACCGAACCACATGCTTTAGGTTGCATGGGATATCTGTGCTGAGACTGGGACTCAACGCCAGCTCGAAGCTCCTCCAACCTCTGTTCCTGAGGAGAAATCCTCCTCTTAATAGTTTTCAAAATGCTATCGGGTAAAGCAGAATCTGTGTGGGCAAAATTGAAAGCAATGTCGAGCCTCATGGCACCTTCCCCACCTCTGCACCACTTTTGGGAGCACTAATGAGACCTACCAGCCTTTTTCATCCAACCTATCCACTGAAGACTGGAGGAAGATGCGATTTATTAGCTAGGACCAGGACGGATAGCATCATAAATCTCCTCTAGATGGCAACAATTAAAGTTGCCAGGGCTCTCTGCTTTGCCACATGGAGTCCACACGACTGACCAGATTTGACTGGCTTATTCTGCTAAATGAGAGTGTTGAAATGACCGTCTGGATTATATGAATAAATGTGTAAATCTGAACTGTAAGGGGAAAAAAAGATGAACTGGTGCTACTATAACTGTGACATATACTTAATAATAAAACTTAAACTCTTACACAGCCTGATACAAATTACTTGCTGTACTGTGCCAGTTCTGCCACAGCTACACATTTCATTTTTGTGATACGCTCTGCGGCCGCTCGGCTAGTAAGTGCTGAGAAGGGAGAGTAATAGATAGATAGATGCATCTGGTATTTATAGAGGACTGTTTTAATGGTGCTAAAAAAGTGATGTGCTCAGCATTCCTTGCAGCTGCAGTTGCCTTCGTGTCAGTAATCCTATCAGGAGAGTTGCTGGTTTCCAGAGTAATTAGAACCCTGAAGCAAATAAACACCAAATGAATTCTCTTCTTTTGAAGTCATCTTTTTTCCCCTCTTTTAAATAGCCCTTCTCTGGTGTAATTATGTACCAGTCATTACAACATTAAAAATCATTTTAAGTGAATGAATGCTATTTTTGTTGTTGTTCCTTGCTAATTATTATGAACTAATTGTAATTTAGGGTAGTCTTCTAAATGTCTCATTTCACTACGGAATGGCTACTGACTTAAACTGCTTCCCACCTTCATCCCAGGGAGAGGTAGCAGCTCCAAGTCAGGTTCACCTAAGCCAGTCTGGTGGCTTGTGGCACTTGTGGGTGGAGTACAAGTTGTTGCTCAAAGCCATTTTGATAAACTTCTGCCCTTCTAGCGTTTCAGCCATAGGTTAAATATAAATTCACAATACTCTATGCTTGCCACCAGGGAAGTGATGACAGAGATACTATATGATAATGTAGGGAGGTAATAGCCTTCCTATCTGGCTTTTTGCAACTGTGTCTAGGATAATGCATTGAGCCGCGAGCAGCTCATTCCTGAAAAGATACTGGCAGGAGTTCAGAGGACAGTAACAACCCATCCAGTCGTCTGGGGAGGTTTTGACTCTAAACTGTGGTATCTTCACTGTTTATCTTGGTTATTAGTTTTGCAACAATTGTGGCTTTAGTCAGATGTTTTGGATTTGCGCTCACGTATGCTGAGTTACGGTACATAGGCACTGGTTTATCGCTGTGTAAACTCTGGGGCCTGGCTTGCACTTTTTGGCTCCTGTATTCAAACAGGTCTCAGAATTAAAAAATAGAATAATAAGAACCAGTTACAGCTTCATAGGCAAGTGTATATTAATTGACATTTACTGATAATGAGGTATGAGAATGGAAAACCCACCACACCTCTCAGATCACAGCTTGAGTTTTTAAGATTGGCTGTTAGAAGAAAAATGTCTTTGTGCTCACAAATTGAGCACACTCAGCTCAGAGTTACTAGCACGTAATAAACACAGAAACATCTTGTGACACTTTATTTAATGGACTTATTCTTTAGACTAGAACCACAGCTTTTATAACTCAGATTCTTAAAATGCCTTTTATAATGTTGTTTCATAAACAGCCTTAGCTTCTGTTGTCCTGCAATAGCAATATTGTCCTACCACGAGGACCAAGATGGCACAGCGCTCTGGCTGTAACCTGCCACGGTCACTGAAACACCCGAGAGGGATGCTGTGGAGATATTAAAGCTTCAGGTCATTCAGGTATTTCTAAAATGCAGTTCAAAGTGGAGTTCAGGAGATACTTCTATAGCACTGTCTGTGCTCAGGACTTCCCTCCTTTCCTCACCCCTCTTGCAGTTATTTTCGGGTGAGAGAGATTTATGGCAATAGAGCAAATTGCCGTGTTAAATCTGAGCTCGACTTTCCAAGCAGTCGTCGCCGAGCAAGGCCATATATACACAAATACATAGGGGAAAGATAAGCCAAATCTGCTAATGCTTAAAGTCAGTGCATCTGTGATAGAGCACATAAAATCCTCTAAGGAGAATTACGATGTTGTGAATTATGACTGTTTTATGCTTGAATGAAAGCATCCACTTGTAGGTTTAAGGGACACAACCTCCTACACAGAGAGTTTATTCTTTAGGGTGATTTACCTTAATTTTCCTTGGTGTTTCCATGCTTTGGATTGGAGCTCATGTATTCTGAATTATAGTGCATAGGCCTTGGGTCATCTTTTTCTGAACCCTGTATTTTATCCTGCCTTTTTTACCTCTTGGCTTTGAAAGGCATCTCCTGAGGAAAGAATGTGGTTTTGTGCTTGTGATACATCTCAGATGCTATTTAGATAATGGTTTCTTGACAAGGAGGTGCTTGTGCTTTCTTTGCTGTCTTTTGTTCCAATTGTGATAAATTTGTGCTGTATAACAGTGAAAATAAACCCCCTGTAGTTTCTTTTGAAATGAGCTTAGGAGTGTACCATCCAAATGCCTCATGCAGTCAGAGAACCCCTTAACACTGTGGCACACACTTCTGCTGATCTAGGAGTTTTTAAGCAAGGAAAGCAAGATACGCTTCATAGATGTGTATCAACCCCAAAAAGGAAGAGAGAATCCATTTAGAGGGGAAAATTCTGTTCCCAGGAAAAAATGAAATTACTGCAGAAGCTCTTAAAATCTTGCAGTGGCCTGCCAGGCAGCAAATCCCGGAAAGATATCTGATCACAAATAGCACTGGTATGTCTGGTACAGGCTTCTGACTGATAATTCAGTCAGCTAGATAGAAGTGAAGATAGAAGTGAAGCAGAGGTAAAGAGTCTAATCATCAAAAAACCACGCGCTCACTCATACACTATCTCACATCTGAGAAAAAACGAACATAGAAGTTCCCTTAGAGTCATGGTAAGCATGAAAACCTAGTTTCCTAACCCAGAGACAAGTTAACAATATAGAAAAAGAAGCTTTTAGTTAATTTTTTCTCTCAACAACGCATTAATATTTTAAACAATTTAGATTCAATTAATGGGATGAGAAAATAATTTTTAAAAAGCCAGCCTGTGATACTGCGCTCCCTGCAATTATTTCTTAATGCTGAATAAACACACTGGTGAGAAACTTGTAATCTGTAATTATTGCACCGTTCCAGAAAGAGCAGTGTGATAGCCAGTGCCAGGTAGGCCCTCAGTGAATAAACCAGCTACTGCACAGTATCACGCAATGCTGCGTTCTGTCAGTCCACCAAAGGAGGGATTCTCAGTGACGATGTAGATTTGGTAAAAAAACCCCCATCATTCCAACCTGTTCTGGTTTGGGTTTGGGGAGATGGAGAAAGGAGAGGGGAGGGTTAGCAGTGTCTATCGCAGAGGAAAAAAGGCAATGAAATGCGACCCTCTTTTAATTAAAGGCTCCCACAAAGTAATTTCTCCCTTTAGCTTGTGATAATATGCTTCTGGCAGGAAGAGTAATGCGAAGAAAACACCGTTCCTTATAGGCAAAATCAAGGAGGTCAGGCATACTGTGTTCAGTAGCAATTTGTTGGAGAATTTGTCATTTGTTTTTGAAGAATACTTGGAACTGGATAGCAGGGGCAGGGTGTTTTGCCTGTGCCTTGTGAATGTCAGCAGCAGTGGGGTTTGAAAACCTTTTAGAGGAGCCTGGGGATAGTCTCCCATGGGAAATTATGGAAAATACCCGTCAGTCTTAATGGAAACTCATCATTCCTAAAGGAGACTAATGTGCTCTTTGGAAATATATTTTATCAGCTTTAAGTCCTCTTTGTGGTAACATAAAATGGAGTAAATACAGTTGAGGAAGTGAAATCTTATTTATAAATGTCTCCCCAGCTTGGAGAATTTAAAAAATGAGCTACAGAGGTTCCCTCTGGATATTTGAACAAAAGTGTAAATAAGTAGAAAAAATGTCTGTCTCCCCCCCATATTTATAATTTCTGATACATTTATTCCTCGTTATCCACCTATTTGTGACCAATGGCCAATACACTTTATTTCCATTTCCCAGCCCAATAGTGCTTTCCCTGTGAAAGGACCTTTTAAGGGTGTATGGCCAGGAAAGACAGGGCCCCTTTTTTCCACTGCTGGTTAGATATAGCTTTCATCTAGATCCTTAGAGGCTTTAGAGATGTGCACCACTCTTTTACGTGGGATGGGAGAAAATACAGCGCTGATGTAACTGAATTAATATATCACATCTCTCATTGTAGGGTCGTCTGTGTAATATGCCCCAGGAAGGAGTTTTCCTATAAAGGCAAAATGCAGCATCCTGTTGAGTGGAGAGGCTGACTGACCCTGGTGTGGGTCTGCAATTAGTGAGCAATAGCCAAGAGCAATCGTGCTGCATCTGACACACAACGCAGTGCTTTCCAGCCAGAAGAGACACATGCACAGTGCTGGGGAACAGCTGACGGCAAGCCTTTCTGGAAGAACAAGCTGTAACACAGCAAAACTTAATCAGTGCTGTCCTCCTCTTTCCTGCTCTGTATATCTTTATTTCTGCCTTGTGCATCTGCCGCTTCTATTGAAGACATTATTTGAGACGTTAATGTCTAAACCAGGGATCCTACAGAGGAGTCTTGCACTGTGATGGATTTAGGTGGAGGCACTAAGCGTTAGGAAATGGCCAGAGGTTAGAAATGAAATAGTTGTCGTTACTGGCAAATCTGTTCAAACTAGAGGGAAGTGGAAATGTAAAGACATGAAGAAAGTCTGAGTGCCATGCTGGTACCAGATTTTATTACCATACTGATAAGGATAGGGTTAGGTTCAATGTGGTAGACTACTTTGGAATAATTGGCAACCAAGTCCATCCCTTTTATTTGCTGATCTGTTTCGGTCTCTTTTCTTGACTAATATCACTGTAATGTAAGAAAAATTAATTTTTTTTACAAAACCCTACTCTTAATCCAGTGATTCCAGCAGCACGTGAGTTGCTGTCACTGGGCTTGTCCTCCAGCCAGGTTAGAAAAAAAGCATGCACTCGCATGTGAGAAGCTGGGGGAGGAAGGCTGGTTCTGACAGTAACTGTAACAAACCACCTAATCTTTCTGAGCCACAGCTCTAACAATAATTAAGCAGAGGATGTGTCCCACACTAACACCAGCTGGGGTTTTCTCTAAGGCTCTAGACAGACTTTTCACTGCAGAATTAGCTCAAGATGCTTTTTTCTCACTAGCATAGCTCAAGTGAGAGTGGCCTCAGTTCCAATGAAACCCAAGGTGCTTGTGTCCATGCTATAACTTCGGGGGTCACACAGAAGCATCCTTAGTGCTACTTTAAATATTTGGACATCCCTGATGGATGAGGTGCAGTGCTGTCCAATTGTTTGCATGTGTCACAGGGTGACAGCAGGGATTGCTTTAATTTTTAGGACTGCTGCAGTTCTGGTAGGGGCCAGTGGCTGCCCTTTCTGTTTCCAGAGGATACCTTGTCACACTGCTGGACTGAACTGGGAAACAGGTGTTCTGGCAAAGGTTTGATCTCCTTTTTGGAGACTTCCCCTCTCCTCTACCCTCCAGATGTGCACAGTCTGGCACTGAGGTGACTATGTATTTCGTGGAGTGTGAACCAACCACGAAGAACCTCTTCAAGCTACCATTGCTGCTGCTTTCACTGCTGCCCTGAGCCTGGTGATGCCTTTGTGAATCTTTAATACTGATCCACAGTGCTCTGGGTTTTTTCTTCTGTTGGATCGAGACATATTCTGATGCCTCTTCCCTCGCAAGGGAAGAGAGGACAGGCAGAGGCTATCCAATCTGAACCCTTAATAGAGCCTTCCTCCCATTTCTTCTATCTAGCTCTTTCCTGCTACTGCATCTGGACTTCAGGCCTGGTACGTTTGACTTACTACTCATCTCTCCATGTGAAGCAGTTGCCTGATTCTAAGTCAGCATTACCACGTCCACCAGCTGGCATCTCCCTCAATTTCTCCACTTTTAAGAATGTCTGGCTTGCATTTGACTTTGTGAAAGGTGTTTCTGTTTGGCCTTCTATTCATGTTTCAAGTGTTCCCAAGACTGCTTCCCTTCACAGTTCCGATGGTACCTCTGACAGAGGCAGAGGCATTTCTGGCCATCTACTAGAAATTCCAGAGGAGTGAGGTACAGGGTATCTCCTCCACCTGAAGGTTATCTTGCAAATTCTAAAACTCCTTTTAGTAGCAGATCTTCCTCTTTTTTTTAATGAGCCTCATTACATCTAATTTGTTCAGATTTTTTCTGAGCTGCCATATGGCATCAATGGAAACCTGGTGAAATGTATTTATCATCTTACAAAGTGCATATAAAGAAGTCAAACACACACAATTAAAAGCATTCCCTTTAAGATACATTCTTAGCAATTAGTCACTTGGAGCTTCTACACCACATCTTATCAGCTGGCTGGCCAGGGACAGCTTGAAGTTACAATTATGAGTCAGGATAAAGCAAGTGTATCAGTAGTGCCATTTCAGGTATCACAAACTGATTCTGACTTCTTGAAGATACTGAGTGAAACGTTTCATTCTTATCTCTTTGGAAAATCTCTCTTGCCACAGAGGAGAAAATGAGGCAAGATGGAGAAGTGTTTCTTTCCACGGTGCAGGTAGCGTGCAGCCATGACATGGTACAGTCTGGGGTTTTCCCAACAAACTTCCATTTCACACTTGGAGTTGGGAGACAAATCCCTTTTAAGCCACCAATTCAGACAGGCTTCCAGAGGCAGTATTCTTCCTCCTCTGAATATACAGTAATCAGGTTCAAAGCTTAGGAAGGCATTTATTTAAATGCTTTCAGTTTGGTGGGATATAAAGTCTAGCTCTGCAGCCTAGCAGAATTTGCTTGGCCAAGAACTTGGCTTCTAGGGAGTGAAGAGTTATGTGGAGAAGCCAGGCAGACCTCTGTTTAGAAGTCCTTGCTCCACCGCTCTCACTTTATGAAAATGTTTGATATTGCTGCTCCCTTGCTCGAGATTTAGATCAGTCGTTTCTCTTGTTAAAAACACTCTTCCTAAAAATCAATTACATCATTCATTCTTCATTCATCAAATAAGGAAACTCATAGATTTTTTTTTTTTCCTTTTGCTGTGACTGTTACATAAATTCAGCTGTGAGGCTGGGCTTGCAGCAGGTCTAGTGAGCCAGCTGCTTTCAGATGCTCTGCACCTGGTGCCATAAATATCTCTATGGCTTCAGTGACATGCCCATCACAACTTTCCACCTAACACAGCAGTGGGAATATTTAGTAGACAGGCTCCAGTTTTGATCTGTTTCTGTAGCAGTTTAAGGGGGTCTGGGTGGAGGCTGCTGCAGCTTCACCTCCCCAACTTCTTGCAAGTTCCTGACTTCTCCCCTCTTGGGACTTCCACAGCCATGTGAAGAACTGATGAGCAGAGTTGGTCTAGCTAGAAACCAGTCACTTTAATGACTAACCACTACCAGAGCATTAGAGTTTTTGTACACCGAGACATTTGCCATTCAAATTACAACTCCTCACATTATACAGATATGTTCTTAAATGCTCCATGCGCACAAGCACACACACGCACTCCTTCATGTTCCATCTGAAGGATGGAACTGTAGCTTGTTACTAAGATCTGACTTCCTGGTACATGGTTCAACTTTTACCTGAGCAACAGAAAGGAGAAAAGCCTGTACTTTTTGAAAGGTGGCACCCTTTGTATCTGAGCTTTCAGGAATTGGTGCAAAAATTCCAGCTGTTTCCAGACCTAACTGCTACACGTGCAGGGTATCGGTGCAGGAGCAGTGTGTGCTGAACTGGGCCCCCTTGCAAATCTATGGCGAAATATTTACTGTGGGACTGACCTCATTCTGAGTCTGGTGGATCCAACTCCAGTGATGGAGTTGTTTAACCATATACACAGGGAGCACTGTCAGTTCAGTTTGGTCCCCAGAGGTGCCCTGTATCCCCAGTTGTTCCTGAGGGGGATGGGGTAGACCAGCTGCTGGTCCTGTCCATGGAGAAACAGGCCAGGGTCTCTTCCCAGAGGAAGGCCGGGCAGTTCAGTAGTTCGCTCCATCCACAGAGGATGGCGTGGATGAGAGAGGAGCCTATGGAAGAGTAAGTGGTCCCTGGCACAGGTCACTGGGCAGTGCAGCCCCAGTCTTCATGCGGATCTCTTATTGTGGGATTAGAAGACAAATAGGCAAAAGGTCTTTCCCTGTATATTTAACAATTGCTTGCTGGTGCTAAGGAGACATTTTAGGGAAGGGACTGCTTTCCTGTATTTATCCCCCTTGTACCTATGACTTCAGTAATAACTGTTCACGACGAGGGAGTGCCTTGCCTCTTTGGTGATGTTATTTAGCACAGACTTCAATTAAAAAAGGAAGCTGGAGAAAATAGGGGATGGTTGCCTAGTAACCAACTGCCTTGAGATCTGGAAAGCGGAATTAAGGGTTAATTTTTGCAGGTGAAAGTAGAAATGTCCAGGGGTGTGGGTGGTGGAGGTGTTAAGCTAGAAGGATCTAGGACATGGTTCAGAAAAGAAGTAGAGTTCCCACTGGGTTCTCTCTTCAAATAACAACACAAGAACGGTGTTTGTTTAGTTAAAATCCACGCTGATGGAAATTAAGAGAGAACGCAAACAAGATCACTGTTTGAGGGTGCTTCCTCCTGTGTGATCTTTACATAATTTGCCACAGCATTGCAACATTTTCTGTCTGTGCATCTCACTCAGAATTCAAAGCTTGCCATAATAAGCAGCTCTATAGCCTACAAAAAAGTAGCGACTGCTTTTTTACATGTGTTCCCTGGGATAGCCTGATTTTTATGAAGTACACACAGGTGTCAAGAAATGTGTATTAAATACTTTAAGATTTATTTTGAGAGAGCCAAGGTCTGTCATAGAACTTCTGGGGGCTTCACACCTCTGAAAATCAAGCAGCAATTATGCATCTTCAAAACTTCCTATTCTACCTTATCAAGGGCATATTTCCCCTTCTTTAATGCATTTTAAGTAGTTTTAGAACTGGATAAACAGAGAACTAGTTTGCACAAAGAGAGATGTGTATACTACTTCATGAAAATATCCTTGGCATATGTCACTAAACAATCTTGAACCAAAGAGCACAAATCTAGATCCAGAGCTGAGAGGACTTCTGGGAGACCTGGGTGCCCAACCCCAGTAGAGGGAACAGCAGTGAAGGAGGCAAAAATGAGGCAAGTCAGATTTGAAGGCACCTTAAGTGTGCTTCAGTCTGGATTCTTTTTTCCAGTGTCACCACGAAGAATGAAACTCATCTGCAGATATGCAGATTGATTCCCTGTGAAAGGTAATCATGAGGCAGCCTGTGAAATGTCTTCTTTGCACAGTAACTGGTACACACAGTCAGTCTGCAATATGTGCTAGTTATTTTCTGTCTGGATATTAGAGTCCTTTTATTTTATTTTTTTTTTAAGTGATGAAAAACAGAGGGTAGAATTAATCCTTTCCACATGCTGTTATTTCTTTGTGCTTATCTGTATTATGACAGTATTTCAAAAGCCCTCCTTGTGGGCCAGCACCTCAGTGCACTCGGTGCTTAATGAATACGGACTCCAATGACTGCAAAAGATTGCATGCTAAATATGTCAGAAAGCAGCAGGGAAATGCAACAAATACATATGGGAGAAAAATAAGACAGTATCTCTCTTAAGATAAGCCACAATGCCAACAATTCCATCAAATTTCTGTAGACATCATGCTAAGGTAAATCTTTCTAGATATCTTTCAAGAAGACGGTAAGCTGTGACCTCGCAGGTGTTTTGAACAAACTCTGCTCAGAAGTGAGAGCGTTTGGGGAGAAAATCTAATTGTCTTCAGAGATTTTTTTGACTGAGTGTAAGAGGCTGGTGTCCCTGGCAGAGTTAGGATCAATAGCTCAGTAACAAATAAGAAATTATGGTTAAAGATAGGCTCTGCTCAGAGGGACCTTGAAAGTCTTCAGGCATTTCTCAGTCTGCTGTTGTAAATATAAATCCATTACCATCAAAGCAAGGAAACAGAAAATAGTTTTCATGGCAGCATTTTGAATGGAGGGGAAGCAAGGCCAGGAGAGTCTGTGAAGTGTTACAACACACAGCTGATGGACCCTGGCTCTCGAGATAGTCACGAGCTTGGACAAATTTTCATTTGGAAATGAAAAATCTTACATGGGTAAGAGGGAAATACTGCCAAGACTTAAATATGTTTCTGATCTGTGCAAGATTGCCCAGGTCCTTGGCAGACCACTGTTTTTACTGTCACATTTTATGCTGATGACTGGATTGTTGTGCATCAAATTTGACATGCTTTGGGCCAGGTATGAGTACCTAAAGATACCCTAAAGCAACAGTTTTGTGTTAGGTGCATACTGGCAGACGAGGGATGTGCGCATTTGGGATTTTTTCATGTTTTATAGTTAAGTGCTTTGGAGGGTGATTTAAAATACTGTATCCCCCCCTCATTCTGTTCCTGCTCAGAGAGGGATGTGTGCTGGGCTTGCTGTGCAGGATCCTACTTACACCACAACAGTCTCTCTGTACAGAAGCATTTTCCTGGGGGATGACTGTATTTTGTCTTGGGATTTTCTAGTCCCAAAGCATTTCCCTGGTTTTCCATTTCTGGTAGTAGAGGTTTTTAAGTAAGCAGCTTGTCCCTGAGCAAGGAAGCAGCTTTGTCGGTGATCATAGCAATCTCCAAACATAAGGTGTGCTCAACTCTGTTTAGGTAGGACCTACAGTCAGTAAGGTTTTTTTAATTAAATTACTTTGACCTAGAATGAGGTTTAATTAAATACTGTATTAAACAGACTTAAACAAAAAGGCATTTAGTAAACCACTATGCAAATTTCAAGGTAATTAAAATTTGAGATCTGTCAACTTTATACTATCTCTGTAATTGATGCTATATGTGAACAGATCAAATAAGTACTATTTTTTATTATGTTTCTTTCTTTTTTTTTACTTTTTTTTTCTTTTTTTCCATGTGCGAGCTAAGCTTGCTAATGATTCCTTTGAATTATTTCTCTACCTGATCTGTTGGATTTATTATTAGAGTAGGTGTCTTTGGGGCTGTGGTAGTTACTGGTTGGTTTGGATGCACAAAGTCTTTCATAATACAGAGGTGACAGGGCACTCATTAAAAAAGATAAGATAAAGTGTTAACTGAAAACAACAAAGAAGAAAGGACTTCTGACTGGAAATATTGACGACTTGTTCACCTAGTTAGGCTGAAAAGAGAGGCTCAAGGGGAAAAGTATCTGGAACCAATAAAATAGAAGAATGTCCTCCAAGACTTTCTCGAATTGGAACTGGACCAACTCCGGTAGAACAGGACTGTATTCAGTCCACAAAGACAGCTGACTAACTTAATCTTTGAGACTAAGGTCAAGAAATCACTGAGCAATATTGATCATTTTCTAGCCAGGAACAACCAGACCTTGCTCGGATAGAGAATTAATCAGTACACACACATTGAGAGCCTTTAATAAATGCTTACAGCTAGGCAGTAGGGCCCCAGATGCTAAGGAAACTGGTATTGCTGTTCAAACTGGTAGATAAAATGGGTGCTGAAGGGAGTCTCCACCCAAGACAAAAGAGTCAAAACTGAGCATGATGTGTGGGACCAGCCTGTGTTCTCCTCTGCAGAAAATATGGCTTAACAAAGCCAATGCATTTCTGTATTGGTAGCATCTGTTCCTACTGCTCCTGCTCTGCAGCAGCTGATGTGACCCAGCTGTGGGATCAGCATTTGTGAAGGAGCTGAGGATTATTTGCTCAATATCTTTTCAATACATCCTGTTGTGAGCTCCACTGATTTCCAGGGAAGCCTCCGGAGGGCAATCTGAATGCTTCGAAAGCTGCCAGCTCTCCCTTTCGTTGTCCTCTGCATTGTCCTGCTTTCTCAGCCCTGCCTCTCGTCCCCCCCACCTTGGGAATACATCCATCCCTAACCACCTCAAGAAGTGATTGTGGTTTTTGCTTTCAGAGTTGCAGTCTGCGTCACAGAAAATTATAAGATAGCCACAGCCAGTTGAGTGAACAGGATTTAAGATGACCTGCAGAAATCTGGAGACAACAGAATATAACCACAGATAAAAATTACAATTAAACTTCTATTTTCTGAAAAGGAAAAACCATGTGAAAACAATGGGCTGTCCCGTTTACCCTCCAGGTTACAAAAGAATAGAAATCAGTTCTTATTGTCTCGAGTCCTTAAAAAAGATCTGCCTTTCTCAGCATTTTTATAAATTAGTCTGACTTTGAAATTGTGGTATGTGGATGGTTTCAGAGGTGAAAAGATGAGCATTATTTGCATAACAAAATCACAAAGGGAGTGAGTATGCAAAATTTAATTTATTTAAAATTCACCCATCCGACATGCTGGGCATAGGTGCGGAAGATTAATAATAAAAATAGTCACCTACAGCATATAAATTAACGGCCATGTCCAGAACTAAGAGCTTCCTTCCCCACACTCGGAAGAACCTTTGGAGAAGGGATACACAGCATGAGTTGACCATGATCGATTGTGCTGAAGCAGGGAGGGTGAGGACAGGCAGCCCCTTGCTCCCCTGTGCCAGCAGCTGACTTGCTGCACCCCCCGGGGAGCTGCTGCAGGGCAGGGGGGCTGAAGGAGCAGGGCTGGGTGGCAGCGGTGGCTCGTCAAATGAAGGACATTCTAAGTGTCTTGAATTCCAGTGACAGAAGTTTATCACTTTTTTCCTCAATCTCGTCTCTGCAGTTGGTTGACGCAAAGTGGATGTCAGTAGCGTATTTGGTACTTCCAGGATGTTATTAAAAATAGGGTTTTTTCCTGTTACAAGCGTCAGTGACTGTAATGCTTGCAAAAATGCCACTACATTTCTGACAAAAACTTGTTGAAGAGACTGTGGTTTATGACAGTTTTCTATTACATGGTTAGTGATATGTTAGACTTTAAAAGCCCAGAGTGAGACACCCTAAATTCTTCCTGCATGCACTCTAATTCCTAGTAGATGGCTTCTGAGGCTCCTACCCAATAGGGAGTATTTGGCCAAGGAACAGGGTAGGATGTTTGAACTCGGTTCTGATGAAGAGTAAGTTTGGGCTCTTCTACCCTAACTGTAGACCTAATGATGTGTCCTGCATCCCACCTAATTTAAATGTCTACCTCCAGATGAGATGAACTGCACACCAGAAATGTCTATTGCTTTCCACTGGGGAAGAAAGGAGGGGAGCCATTGACTTCTTGGCTGTTCCCTGTAGACATCTGCTGTTGGCTAGATGAAACCTGTCATAAGGGGATTGAATGATGACCTGAAAACATTAGTAAATAACTATGCTTATGGTATTGAAATTAAATCTCTAAGGGGTTGTCCTGGGAAGCTTCATAACAGAGATTAAAGTATCTGAATATCAAAGTGTATGGGAAGAACAAAGAGTACTGTTATACTTTAAATGGGTTTATAGTTTGAATATACAATTTGCAGATATTAGTGGGTTTATTTTGGCTGATTTTTTTTATTAATCAAATCCACCCCAAATGAACATTTAAAAACTCCATGAGCAGCTTGTAATAGATTAGGGTTGTCTGTTAATTACCATTTTGCTTACTTTACTGGTATGTGATTCATTGACTTGGACCTCTCTTCCCACTAAAAATGTTGGTTGTGTCCATACTGTTGGATCCAGCACTGCTTCCCAGCACCTAAGTCTGGCTACTTCTCGGTTCCATAGTGGTGCAAGATCCACATATTCCCTCCTCTCAGTAGACCCCAACACCTTAGTTTGCACCCAGTGAAAGCCCAAGTAGCAGAGTATCACAGGATGCTCCAGTGGGCCCCTCAGGTGGGCCAGAGAGAGAGACAGTCTGCAACCTGAAAGGAATCAGGTGAATAAGGGCTGGGGAAAGGAGAGTGGTGCCCTAAGCATGATGTTGCTACACACGGGGATCTACTCAGAAGTAGCAGACAGAGAAACATCAGTCACTGTCTGCCTGGTTGTTAGCAAATGATGACAAGCAATGTGTTATGGCTAATGCTGGGAAACCCTGAAGCTGGGTAATTGTAGGAGCTTTCTCCATTCTGATCATGAGTCTCTTGCCGGGGAACAAGGAAGCTGGGGTAAAGGGAGTGTGTCTAAGTTGAAAGATCTCTTCTAGGCAGAATTCAAGGAAGGGCATCTCCATAGAAGAAAGTCAGAGATGGAATAAGATGCCCAGGGTACAACAGCAGAGCTGTCAGAGAGATTATGAAGATGATGGACCCCATAGCAACATTTTGAGTGCAGCAGGGAATCATGAGGCAGCAAGAGTAGAAGAGCAGGTGGCAGGCAGAAAATGTGTGATGTGGTCAGAGATTGGAGGATGAATTTCCAAGTGTTGACAGCATATGGATTAATAGATCAGCAGGATTTAGTAATCTAGATGCAAATCTATAGATTGCATTGATAGTGCTGAGACCAAATAGTCACTAAGAGAGCTGCAGAGCTGAACGGGAGTTTAAGAAGTGAGGCAGCAGTGGAAGGGACTAACAGAGCAGCACACACAGGTGGAATGAGGCTGGGAGAGATCATTCAGCTTAGATCCCCTGCCTTTGCTACATTCCCTCTATACCCAGGAAGAAATCCTGAGGGATGAGGCCGGAACAAGAGCAAGAACCCTAATTTGCCATAAATCCTCTCCTCTCGGCCCAACTTTCTCTTCCTTATGCCAGTGGCATAACAGGAGCGCTCCCTCAACCATCTTTTTAGAAGGTGAAGAGCAACTGTGTTCACTGTGGAGAGTATGAAATGTGGCTGATAGCATTCACGGAGGAACACTGTTGAGGGTAGATTTGTGCTTTAGTAGTGCTGGGAATACACAGCATGTGATGCTGTCCAGATGCGGAGAATGCCTTCTCATTTGTTCTTCATCTGGAAAAAGTATGAATGATAGTAAATATTGTCTGCTTCCGAAGAGATGTATGGCATGAGTGTAATGTGGGCTTCTAAAGAAGGTACAAGAGGAGAATATAAAATAAAACATGGGTGTTTATAATTGAAGAACATTCTTCCCCAGGGGATCATATCACAATTTTTTTTTTTTAATGAAAATTCAGTCAACTAGATACTTAGTTAGCCCAAGGAAATGTTTTCAGTTATCAATTAAAGGGAGTATGTCTGTCGCTTGAAGATGCCATATCTTAAAGTGAATCAGGATGTTGGATAATTATCACTTCGCTCTTTATTAAATTGCTGATTTTCCTCCAGCAGTGGCTGTAGCAGCTGTTCAGCCACAGTCATTAACTTGTAGAGTAAAAAAAACCCTACAAAGACTAGAACTAAGGTTACTTTTTTAAACTTAAGTTTTCCAGCTGATATTTGAATACAGGAGTCAGTGGGAATTTAATCCATTTGCTGAGTATGATTTCACATAAAGACAAATTTCTAAATATGAGTTGAGTTTGGAATGGACTTAATTAAAGTCGCTTTCAGTGCTGTTGTAAAGATCTGCAGTTTTGAGAGTTTACATTAAAATTACATAACAGCTTGCTTGCTCTTTAAAGCAAGTGAATTAGAAAAAAAGCATTTATAAATCAAAAACACTTTTGCCTGAACATTAGTAAGGAAGGACTTAAAAAAATGAGTATTCACTCAGAATTTAAGCTAAAGCACAGTTCTGCTCTAGATTAAAAGATGTCTACATGCACTGGTCAAGGTGGGATTTTACTGTTTTTCACAATTTCAGGCTGTTTCAAAACTTGGTGGTCCTGGAGCGCACAGGAATAATGCTGCAAAAGAGTGAGGAGCTACATACACACGGAGGAAAAAAAAATCATTTAGCCATAATAATTGCCAGTATCTGTGTGATAATGGCTCAGAGAAATTTGTAAGCATAGCTTTTGCAGGGGCTGCACCTGGGCTGTAGTTCTGGTCACTGTATTCCACATTCACATGCTGACTCTTGGCCATCTTTTCTCTCAGACCATCAGATCTCCTCCTAAGCGTCCTTGTGGGTCTCACAGGGCCCGTAAGTTCTATTTCTGAAGTTTTTCTGAGGACGCTGCTAAACAGTTTCAAATCTGTAGATTTGTCTGAGGACAAGATGCTGAGTTGGAAATGTACCTATGCTAGGTGGTGAAGTTGAAAGATGATACGTAGAGAGTAAGGATTAGGGGAAGCTCTCCAACAATAAGCATTACATTATGAGTTGAGTTAGCATTAAATGTATTTCTACTTTACTAAAGTAGTACACTGGTTTACTTGGAAAATCAGAGGCTTTTAAGTAAAGTATGGCTACAAATCTTAAATTAGTTGCCATTACTGGAAGAAGCAATCACAGAAGAGAATAGCTGAGGTGGGAAGGGACCTTGAGATTGTCTAGTCCAAGCCCTTTGCTCGAAGGAGGGTCCCATAAAGCAAGGTGCTCAGGGCCATGCCCAGTCAGGTTTTGAATATCTCCAAGGATACGGCCTCCATAACCACTTCAGGTAACCTGTTGCAGTGTTTGACCACCATTCACAGTAAAAATTACTCTTCTGGTGTTTCAATGGAACGTCCTGTATGTCAAATTCATTCCCATTGCCTCTTGATCTGTCACTGGGCACTACTTAAAAGAGCCTGGCTCCACCTTCTCTACTTCTCCCTCATATATTTACACACATGAACAAGAAGATCCCCCCAAGCCTTCTCTTCTCCGCGGCTGAACAGCTCCAGCTCTCAGCCTCTCCTAAAAAAGCACTTTGTGCTTTCTTTTTTGATGAAGTTCATGAGAAAAACAACAGGCTGTGAGACTCACTGGGGCTCATGTTTGTTTCCTAAGGAGAAGTGGACAGAGAAGATTGAATGTTAAGTGAAATTAAAGAATCCATTTGTTTCCCATGGTATGATTAAACCATGTCATTCTCTAAACTGGCAAGCCAGGAGCTAGTTTGCTGAACTGCTAATATTTGGCTCTCACAATCAGATGTGAGTTTCTGATTAAGAAGCTTAAGCCTGGAAGTGATGGAAGTTTGTGGGTGCCATTTCATGAGGTGGAATGTGGGAGTGATCCATCCTTGTTAATGTAGGGTCATTTCTGGATGTAAAAATAATGTGGTTGGGTACCTATTTTTTGCCTCCTTTTTCTGCAAGTTTTTTCTTTCAAAAAGCTTAAAGAGCACTTTCTTGGCTGATACATGTTCATACCCAGATAAGCCCAAATGCAGTGCAGCTTTTCCAAAAACTGCATTCTCAACAATCCAGCTTTCCTGGCATTCACAGCCAGCACTCAAAGGCAGACTGACATGTTCAGTCCAAGTGAAGGTGCTGTACATACAATGAAAGGCCTCTCATTGTTCATAACCTTAGCTGCAAAATAGAATCAAGCAAGTGCAGGCAAGTTTTCCTTTGTATGTTTTCAGCTTAAGTGAAGCTTGAAAATGGAGGAACCGAATTGCGATGTAGAGAAGAACACTAAAAAATAAAAGAGAAAAGGAGTCAAAAGGGTTATAAATAAGCATCTACTCAAGATTTAAGGTCATTATTGTTAAAGATATTAAGATACATAGATATTATATGCTATTAAAGATTTAAATATTGATGTTAGATAATAGTAGGGCCAAATGGTTTTCTGGGAATATCTGCTCTCCCAGAAAACCCTTTGGCAGGACTGAAAGAGGTCCCTTTTGCAGACTGTCCAAATGCACTCAATAGTTTGTCATCCGAAAGCATAGCGAAGGAATGCTTGTTACTTAAGGAAGCTCTCATGATAAAATGGCTCAAAATCACTGATGGTCCCCGTATGCCTTTATCTTAGTTCAAGGTTAGTCTAGGATGATGGAGGAACATGATGAATCAAAGTGTTTACTTTTGCCTGACCCCAGTAATTTCAGTTGAAATCAGATTTCATTCTTATGTCACCTTCTATCTACAAATCCCCCCAAAATTACACACCAAGTCCATCGCAGTGTTGACAAGCCAGTTATGTTTTCTGTTGGGTCTCTTTTAAACAAAATCCATGGTAAATCTTGATGTTACAAGACTGCTGCGAATGAAAAAATGTATGTGCTGTTGGCTGTCCTCGGACCAGCGTTTCTGTATATTGTTTTGAAGTGTAATACAAAGCCCGAAGAATCAAGATTACTTGGCATGATAATGTCTATTCAAAAAAAAAAATGTTGGCTGGAGTCAGGACTTGTTTTTAACTGTTTGGAAGGGGCTCGGGGAAGGAGACGTGGAGCATACGGGGGATGGCTATCTTTCCCAGACAGTTGACTGACGCTGTGAAAAACCAAGTTCACGCACAGGAGGCACGACTTCACAGCTCTGCTTTTCACATGTTGCTGTCAGCAAATCTTTCTGAAGGAATCAGCACAGAAACAGGCATGTTTGGTGCTCACCATTGATCCCACCCTAACACCATCTGGTGAAAACAAGAAACCCTGGGAGCAGTTTGTGCAAGTGGGTTCGGCAAACAAGTTATCACCTCACCTGCAGTGCCTCTAAAATGCTGCTCGGTGTCATTCTGTCAGAAGATAATGAGGAAAGGGAAAATATCTTGATACTATAAAAAGCATATTCTTGTGTCAGTGTACAACCTCATATTTAGATCGAGCTCTTCTTATCCTGTGAGTTTTTGATTAAATGAGTTATACAATCCTTAGGCAAAAGCAACTGTGTATTTTCTGTAAGTTAAGTTCTGCTGGTTTTAGCATACATTCTCTTGAAGTTCATTTCCGTTTGCTGAAAAGCAGGGGATCCATTTAGATTTATCTTAGGTTGAGTTCAGTATGATTCAGACATCACCGGACCCTTCTGGCCAGACCTGGCACAGGCTGTGGAGAACTGAATGGGTCTGAATTTCTGTATTGAATGCTTTTCGGTCTTTTAGTCTCCCTGAAATTGCAGTTTGTAGAACAGGCAATTGAATGCATTTTTTTGCACATAAAATAATGAAAAGCAGCTGGTGCATTGCAGGGAACAGAGGGCCCTTGCGTCACCATAAAACAGATTGTAGCAAAGAGTTTTTAATAATCAGACTTCTCATGTTTTCTAAAATTTCATCATTTTCTTAATTCAATTTGCTTACCAGAACAAGCATTGGGAGATATATAGTGAAACCCCTTTGGTTCTTCTCTAACATGGGGAGTTCATCTTTGGACGGTAGTTCTGTTTTTATTTTTCTTCTTTCAGATTCACTGTTAGCAATTTAATCCAAGCTTAGCTCTAAATGAACATATGACTCACTTGCTAGATGAGAATTTGAAATGGGAGTCTTTACACGTCTCGCTTGTTATTGTTTTACTTCCTTTTTAATATTTCAAGATGTGCCTTCTGTATTAAGTTGGTCTGTTAGAGAAACGTGGTACCTTTCCAGAACTGGCCAGTCATCACTATTGACCATAGAAGTCACTGCTGTTCACAGAAGGGTGTTGATCTTTGAAAAATATTGACATTTTTAGTAAATCTTGTGTTGCATAATTGTGGGAGTGGCTTTTTCTATTCTCATATTGCTAATCTTTTGTACAAATTGTCAGTTTATGAGGAAATTTGAAGAAGTTCAAGAAAAGCAGTTGGCTGGAAAACAGTAGAAAAGGCACTAGAGGGCAGAGAGAATTGTAGGAAGGTTTGAATTTTTTTTAGACCTAAATACCCAGTATTGCTGTGATACTTCTCTGAATCAGTCATTTTCATTTAAAACAGTGAAAGAAAAATCAAGCCAAGTGCTTTTGAAAGTAATGCCGTGACACTCCACATATTTTAAGCTCTCTAATCACAACAGCAGTTTAAATATTAAGTTTACTGACTTAATCATAAAATGTTGTAATACAATAGCAAATGCAATCAAGAACCAGGAACTACATCTGATTCCATGGGATATCAGATGCATTACTTCCTCCAAGAGAAATCTACCTGAAAAGATTTCTGCATGTACTGGGTTAAAGCAAGTGAATTTAAAAATAAATTGTGAGTACTGCAATATCTGCAGAAAAGTTTACAAAATATCCACACTGTATTGGAGTTCTTTATAGAATAGCCATATTCTGGTTTTTCTCTTATTAAAAAAATATTTCCCAGGTTGGTTTTTTGGTTTTTTTGGTTTTTTTTTTTTTTTTTTTATAACCCCTGACTCGCTTTAAAAGTCTGCGTGACTTACTGCCAAAGGTAGCATTTCAACCCTCAAAATCTTAAAACTGTGGCCAACCAGATGGTTTATCATGACTGTGACAATACTTGGTATTTCTCTACAAGCTACTGCTACTGAAGTCATATGAAATTATGAGTTTTCAGCTTTCATTAAGGAATAAAAAAGAAGTTTCAGGCCGTTCATGGTCCAGAGAGAACAGCTTGGAAATGTGACTCTAACAACTGAAAAATCAGAAAGCAGATCAATCTCTCATATCGATTTCTCACCCAGCCTTATGGTTTTGTGGAGGGGAGCCTGACTCTTGTCTTCTGCCAAGACTGACAATATTGTCAATAGTCTGTGATCTCTGGTAGTATTTGATCAGGGCCTCAAATTTGATACAAAAATAGAACTACTGTTAGACAAAATGAGGATAGAAATATGGAAAAAGGAGAATGCTTTGAAAAGTAATTCTGTATGTGTGTGCAAGAGCATCTATTTTCAAATATGTCCTGAAAGTTTCTTTTCTATGGGATTGTTTATCTATACCTAATTGCACGTGTACTTACAAGCGTATTTATCTGTGCAAACGTGTGTGTGTTTGCACAGACCTGTAAGCGGTCTTACAGAAGAGACAAACCTGCACAATCCTGTGTAAGGCTGTATCAAGTTTATCTCAAGAGCTTTGATAGCTCAGACACACTGAGGATTGCTGTCCTTTTGATATGCAGTGCTGGGTTTCACATGCTACATACGATTTCATCTCCTCCAGCCAGGAGAGGAAAGTACAGGGCAAAGTTTTGCTGTAATTATAGATGTAATAAACCATTTTTATATTTCTCCAGAAGCAGTTAACTGAGAACACCCATAAGCTTAGATCTAGCAATCTACTATTTTAAGATCGCCCAGAGCAAGTTAATTTTAGGTTTAGTGCTTTGTAATTTAACTAGAGAACTGCACCTAAAATTTTAAGATAGAGTTTTGTAGACCTTGAAAAGATTTGCTTCTTTGAGTTTATTTATTTATAGTTAAAGCATGTTTAATAATTTGCCGTGTTATGTGCACAGAACTAGCGCTACGGTACCAGTTTAGCTACTGGTAGTTGACAGCATTTTTATTTTTTTCTCTGGGCCGTTTTAGAGATGCCGTACTGTGATCTTACCCTGATCTTAATGAGATCCAGCCAGAAGTTAAAAGAGCAGTGCCCCCTACACACACAGACGGAAATGTCCATGTGGTGGTTTTATGGTTCAAAGCCGGGATTTGGAAAGTGTCTGCAGCCTTCAGGAGCTGGCAGTTGTTGCAAGCGGCTGGCGAGAGGTAACTAGACAGACAGACTGTGGCCAGCAGGCTTCCAGGCATCGTACAGGACCCACACCTCTAGAGGATGGATGTTTCTGAGAGGGCTACAACCAACATGGGCTGGAAAACTGCTTGTGTTTTGGAGTTTCGAGCTAAATCTGGAGGTAAACATCAGCCCATGACCTAAAACTAATCTCTTAGTGTGGTCCAAACACTCCCACTAGTAACAGCTATGCCCTCAGCCCTGTTTTGAGAAAACTTGGTCTCTGTGTAGGTCCTCCTGCTCCCCACCTGGGGAAGTGAACATCTTCAAGACATCCACAGCTGTCTCACCCCATCCGAAAGAGATATAATTTATCTAAAAAGTAGTCACTGAGTTGCATTCACTTGCACATATGAAGAGAGTGGTGGAAGAGGCAGGGGAAGGATTAACCATTGTGGGTTTTGCTGTAAATGGCACAGAAATGTCAGGCTGCTCTTGGTTTGATGTGGAAATCCAACTGTCTTGTACCGCAGGTTTTCCTGCAGCCATCTTCTGGCTCTGGGGTTGCCGTGCTGTTAAATTTAACTCTCCTGCTTGGAAACCTGTTTATCTGAAAGCATCTTTCCAGACAAAAAGACTGTGCTGGACGAGCTGTAACACTTGCAGGGCATGGTACAGACTTGCTTTGTCTGCCTGCGGGTGCCCTTCCGACAGTGTCCAAGAGGAAACTCTCTGGTTAAGTTTCCACAGATCCAAGAAGGATGAAGAAAATGGGAGGAAAAAATGAGCAGGATGAAGGCCTGAGTGTCTTTTCCTGCATCTCACCTTATTAAGTAGATAAAAGTTTATGCCATTAAAAATAATAAAAGGAACAAGGACGAAGTCGAAGGAAACACGTTTAAACAGTTATGGGTGAGTCAGCGTACAGGAAGCTAATGCACATGACTGGTGCGATTATCAGTAAATCTTTTTCCCATTTTTCCTCTCCCCCTCTTCCTCCAAATTACAGTTTAATGACTCTGCTTTTCAAAAAATACCCCGTGAATTAAGTATAAAGCTTGTTGCTTTCCTGGAGCCCAAAATTTCCCTTTGTCCTGCGGAGAGGTCGGATCTTTCCCTCTGCAGCTGCCAAGGCACAGAGCCATGCACCCGTGGGCTGGCGGGGACTTTAAATCCCCAACTGTGTTTTAACGCTCACTTGATAATTATTAGGTTCAGGAGAGAATAACTTTGATTTCACAATAAGCATTTTCAAGGCCCTTTTTTCAGTGGTGCACCAAAAGGTTATTCGGTACCTTCAGTCACGAGTACATAAGTGAGAAAGTAATACTGTAGGGCCTGGATTCATAGCATCTGCTGAGACACCAAATACCAAAGACAGCCACACTTCTAATCAGGCAGCACCATCATTAATTCGGGGTTCTAAAGTAATTAAGGGTAATTAATAATCATCATTAATTAAGGTATAAATTAGGTGGGGCAAATGCAGTTCTAAGGTCAGACTCTGGTTGATCCAGTTTCTATATGTGGTGGGGGAAAGAGATGTCAAGGAGTCCTCCAGCTCCCTTCCAAAGATCTCCTGTAAGGTACCTTGATTAGCTACAGATGCCAAAGGCCCTCACGTCCCTAATTCAGGATGTCAGTCTGACATCTTTCACAATAGCTAATCTTTTACTGGCGGGGGGAGCTGTTTGGAGTTGGGGTTTTTTTTCTCCTTCTTCAGAGTTGCAATACTTGATAGAAGGGGTGGAAGCACATGCACTGGCAAGCCTGCTGCGCCAATCCTCATGGGATGCCCAGCTGCCTCGCTTCCTGAGTACATGGTGTTCATCAGTGTAGGTTGACTGTGATGCAACTCTAGCCAACACCCTGAGTGTTTCAGTCTTGACATAACTTGATTCCAGAATGACTAGAGCCAAATCTACTTTAACTTCTTTCCTTCCTCATTTGTACTTATTCACCTCAATTTCATGCCCGCAATCCAAGTTTGTAAAGTCAAACCACATCTCGGGAGAGGAAGGTGTGGCTTCCTCCTTTGTTCCTCCAGACAGATCTGAAAAAGGAACAAGGAGAAGGCAAAATTTCTCTTCCTTTAACGAAAATCACCAATTCAAAGCAGTAGGTTCTCAATAATGTTCATCAGTCTGTTCAAGCAAAGGTCCTACTGACTTTGAGTTCAGATTCTGAACCTTGTTCATGGGCATTGATGTGAGATGTCCTGGGGGATTGAATCCTGATACCACATTTTAAGCCTTTAAATAAGGCACTTAAATAAGTGGCCCCACTTTTAAGGTAACAACACTCATCTACTTTCACTCAAGTTTCAATACAGATGCTTGAAACAGTGGGAGCTGCTGTAGATTCAACCTGTTTAAATAAAAACCAAAACCCAAGAACTACCAACACAGCCCTGTTCTGAAACCCTCTTTTGCATCAGCAAGGCACAAAATGCTGATTTCTACTCACCTCCAAGCAAAGGGTAATAGCAGATGTTATGTTGCACTAATCTCACTGATGACTATTTTTACAAAACACACTACAGTACTACATTTACTAGAACGTGATGAAGGGACGTAAATAATTTAAACAACAGTTGTCAAAATAAATGTGCAAAATGCATTTTGTGATAAGTTACACTTGCTTTTTTAATGTGTTTCTCACTTAGTTGCAAAATTCAGTAATTTGCAGTGGCTCTCCCAATCATTAAAGTGAATTAGCAAGCCTCTATTCTCTTAGCCATAATTTTAATCTTAACTAGAAAGGAATTATTTAGTATTATTTTGGCAAGAGTTCCTCCTTAATATTCTTTTACAGCCACAGTCTATAGTGTAATGTAAGTTATGTATGTATCCTGGTGACTTGGATTTTAGAGCTGAAAGCTGATTATGGCCAGTAAAGAATTTCAGCTAACATAAAGATGTAATTGTTTTAAATAGAGTTTGACAACAATTCCTGTCACCGGCTGCTTCAGTCCTTCCACTGGCATGCAGGTGCCAACCAAATTTATAGTTGCTTAAGGGGTGCATAATGGGAAGTTATATTTAGAGACCTAATACCAACATTAATGTATACACAGAGCATGCAACTACTTAATTTGTCTGCTTGCTTGTGTTTAGGTTGTAACTTATAAGATGGAACTCCATTGTTATTGGTCTTTTTTTTTTTAATCTATATACATCTGTGCTTGTTCTCCTTTATAGTTCTCCAAGATTTTTTTTGTTTTCATTTCCTTTCTCCTATAACTAAAGGAAGCTGCCTTATTTGAGCATCTCTGCAAATCAGAAGTGAAGTCATTTTTCCCTACTAGTCTCTGGGTGCCTATGATGGTTTTTTGTTTTATTTTGAGCCAGGATTATTTAAAGAGAAAAATACATGGCAAAAAACCCACAGAATTTGGCAGTAGGCTTCAGGTGCACTAGTAATAACCAAAGTATTTTTTTTTTTAAACATTTGGCTTGTATAGACTAGTTATGGAGATGATGTTTTTAAATAAATCATCCCTGGTTAAGTATCACTGTGGATCCATTTTGGTCTTCCCTTGAAATCAAAGAGCAAATTTCCTGTAAGTGTTACTCAGAATAAAGAGAGACAAACCAGAAATATTTAAATGCAGACTTTTAGGGATAAATCTGGCATGCACTGGGACACACAAAGGATGAACTGGAATATTGAAAAATATTTTTGTTTGGAGCTGCTGACAATGTGGATGTATTCGGTAATCAGTGCCAACACAGGGAGACAAGACTAAATTCTGATATACATGCACTAAGATAGATATTTTAACTGTCTATACAACTGACAACATTCATTCCATAGGTGGCCTAGATGTCATCTTCAGAAACGCTGAGTTATTTCTGTCCTGGTTCTCAGCTTTTCATCTTGGCCATCAGTGACTCAAACTGGGCCAAATTATCAGCATTAAAAAGGCCTTTGTTTTGAGTAATAAACCTCAAAACCAAGCCTTTCATTCAAAGGTAGAATTGAGATCTTCCCCAATTTGGATGTCATACCCTGAAATTTAATTTAATGTTTCTACGAGAGTGAGAGACTAGCTGTTTATGTCATTTGATTTCACATTCCTTATTTAAAGGCTGAAAGTTTGCAGACTGTTCCAGAAGTCTAACATGGGAAAAGGGCATCTGACGACACTAGAAACAAGCCACTGGCTAACTCCTGATGCAGCAGGGTTACAGGTGATGCTTGTAGGTCTCCCAAGAGGTGCTGGAGAAAATGTTGTTCATTCCTCAGTGGTAGTGCATGTATATGCACACACACAGAGTCCTGTGCACAAGTTTTGTGCCTTTCTTATCCTAAGCAGCTGCTGTGGGGTTGGGAGGTAAGACCATAAATCCCAAAGACTAAAAGGATTGGGAGGTACTATCTGCTTCGGATGGATGTGCTTCTGGGTGATGAGAGCTCCATTAATGCCAGGCAGAATAGACTGAGGTGATTTGCTGTGCAGTCACAGGAGGATGTTTAACAGCTGGCAGGTAGGTGGTATCAGACCTTCAGAGGTTTTTATTTAGAGAAAGGAGAAGTCCAAGAATCAAGGCATCTGTATGGGAAACTGGTCAACTGGGCACAACTTCCAGTCCTCCAAATCCTTTGTCTGGTCCTTAAAATCTCAGATGAAGTTTTTAATGCAATTTATAACCAGCACTAGAATTAACAGTGATTGATCATAACTTGGCATTAAGCAAGGAGTCTTGGCTGTTCCCAGCAAAGTCAGTAATTCTGCTGCCATGCAGAGAAGTGAGCACCAGCCAAGCTGCTATCAGAAACCTCCATAGAAATTATCCAGGGAGACTGTTTTTCACCTTTCTAGTGGTTGCCATGGTCTTCAAAAGGTAACATTTCTAAACTAACTCTGTCTCTCACAATCAAATCCTATAAAACATTTTTAGTGTGTGTTATTACTCATCAGTATGTAAAAATGGCACCGCCTTACTCAACAAATCTGTTCCCTGTGTGTATTCAGATCCCTGCATTCAGCCCTGGTTAACAATAATAGTTTTGTTGCTTTTTTTCCCCCTTAGCTCTGTAGATGCAGCACAGCTCATGATTCATTTTCCCACTTGTTAACTGAGGTTAACAGCTGGACAAGTCAGGGAGTTGGACTAGAGGGTCATTTAGGTCCCTTCCAACTGAACTATTCTATCAAAGAAAACCTTGCTCTTCTGTGTTACTAAATCAAATTTTGAGGTCCCATCTACCTGCAGGTACCTCCCAGGTTTCTCTGTGTTCCCACTGTAGCCAGCAGCAAGTTTCTCCTGAGAGCAGTCAGGTTTGGGGCTGGGGACAGGAGGAAGGTGACTGTCTGTGCACTGACTGTGTAGACAGTTTGCAGACAGAATACAGGTAACAGCAGTAGGTGTCTAAAAATAGTTGGGTGAATCTGGGCCACACTTACATTTGCAAGACCTTTGCTGGTACAGCAGCCCAAAAATACCAAGCGTGGTAGGTAGACTTTGAGTTGAATGTGTTATATAATGTAAGTAGCTAATGTTGTATGGTGGGGAATAGATATTTTAAACAATTAGCTGCTGTCACCTTCAGTGGTACTTCTGCCCTGGTTTTGGTAGACAACTCAGCGTGGTTGCAGCACAGATTCAGATCCTACCACAGATTTTAAAGATCATTTGGAGAGATCAAATTAAGCTTTAGCTGTCAGAAGTACAGAAGGCGATGTCTCTACCTTGGTTTTAATGGAGAAGGTTATCAGGCTTTCCAAAAGCATCACAGAGGCTGTTATGAAGGTTTTGGAAGCAGAATCTTGAAACACGGGATAAAAAACATGGTCTAAAAACTGGTTTTCATGTTAGATCAGGTGAACCAGAGTTGTGTAAAGATATTAGCCACTCAATCATGAGCTGATATCCTAGACACTTGTCCTGCAGGCAGTCTGCTCTCTGGGAATAGAGGTCATTTTCTTTAAAGGTCGTTGCAAATGATATCTCAGCATGGTGGTATGGATGAGTTGCAGGATCTGCAGAATGTAGATATTTAGTCATAATCACTTGTGATTATTTTATATATATAGTCACGATTGATAGACTTTGTAAGATATACATAAGTTTCTCGTGACATTTTAGCTCGAGTTATTGTAGACACATAGGCTGTCTAAATTCTAGACAGACCCTGTCTATATTTTGCATTTGCTGTGCAAAAAAGTGTTTTAAAAGTGTTGTGCATGCTTACGAGCACCTCATGTTGTCACACCAGAGATGATGGCTGTCTAGTGATAGACACAGTGAACTCCTTTGTTCATGGACAAACGAGTATGCAATTGTGCAGTCGGTTTGTAGAGCACGCTTGGATGAACAGCACTCGATAAAAGCAAGATAATGATCATTCATTAAAATTTGCTTTAAGAGATCGTGTACATGTATAGACTTTCATTTCTGTATATTCTACTTTGACTCCGAATCAGTATCATTAATGAAATGAGTAATTTACTCTTAGCTGACAGTTTGTTTATTGAGTATCTAAATTTAAATACCAGGACTATAACTGCAGTCCATATTTTTCCCGTGTAGTTTCTTTGCAAATGGCATATGCCCATTTGTCTAATCCCTACTTCTGTGATTACAAAATAGCCAGGTTACATAAAAACAACTAAATTATATATTTGCATACAATACTGCTGTGGCTCTGCAGAAGCCATTTTGGGCTGTTCAGTGCTTACAGTTTCTTTCATTGAAATGGTTTGTTATTTCACCAGCAGTACTGCAGCGTTGTTCCAGTCTTTTGCTTGAAACCATTTTTTTTTTCATTATTCTACTCTGATTGCTGCAAATTAAGTAAATAATATTTAGTAAAATAAGTACTAAAAGACAATAAAAGAAAGTACTGCTAGTGTAGTTCTTTCTGCCATTTAAACCTATGGGATTTTTGTAAGTTGGATTTCAAAGTCTTTGGGCAGCAACCAGCCTTTAGTAAAGCATTTGAATAGCACAGTGGGACCCCGTTTCATGGCTGGGCACTAACAAAGTAACGCTACTAAAAATAGTTTGCAGAGTTGGGCCCTCCAGTAGCAAAAGGAAAGTCAGAGAATGCATAATTTGAAAAAATGCTCTGGCTGTTGCCAGTGGGTCTGCTGTCCCTATTGTCATTTAAAACCAGAATTAGCCGTGCCTGTTATCTATGGCGCAGTCTATCCATTCACAGGCTGCTGGCTTCATTCTTTATTACCTTTCTAAATCGAGTTAAACATCAATGTTCTTTGGGAGACCACTGTCAGCATTTGGGGGAGCAGAAGATACGACTCTACATTATGAATGCTTCAATTGTGGAGCTGGCTGAAGAGGCTCTTTCCACTGCCCACAGCCATTCCTCCACACTCCCTGCCAGGAGCACTCTGAAGAGACTTCTAGAGCAGATCTGGGAAATGTATTGGTCTAAAGCTTTGGTCTAGCTTTTCTCATGGGCTTATTTCACAGGTTCATTGTACTGTGCAGCAGGGCTGGCCTGGCAGCAGGGCAGTGGAGGAACTGAAGGAAGACTGGAGGACCACCTCTGTCTCCACTGTTGCGTGATTCATCACATGGAATCACGCTGCCAGTATTTTGTGCATGCTGGAAGCAGAGCCGTGGACTTCAGGTCACGGACAGAAGGGGAGTCTCTTATCATTGCACGAAGGTGCAAAGAGAAAGCTCGCTTGGCGGGGAACAGAACCACTCCCATTAGGCATCCAGAAGGGGCACAGAATGTCCATACACCAAAAGCAGGTAGATGTTCCCAAAATGCCAGAAGAGAAGGGCAGAACTATTGGATCATCTATTTTATATGTCAGATGAACCTTTTTACCAGAGATATCGCAGGTTATTTACTGGTTGAAGTAATTGAAACTTGGAATAAGAAGCAAAAAAAGTGTTTTATAAAAATTTTGTGGTGCTGGGTTGGTTTGGTTTGGGTATTTTTGCTTTCTACATAAAGCCATTAGTAGCTGCAAGATGAAACTCTGGAATGGATGGAGGATTTCTTTAACTTCTGATGGTTGGAGTAGATTGATAGCAGTGGATTTAGAAGTGCTTACTACTGGAGTGGCCTGGCTTGTCTAATAGCTATGAATGATATTCATATGCAATGAAGAAACACCTTTCAGATACAGCAGAAGATGTAATTTACTGAGACATTAAACTGAATTTCTGATCCAGAATCTAGGCCAAGAAGTTGAAGAAGAAAGTTCTTGTTGACAGGCTGTGCTCTGGTGATCACAGGGAAGTCTTCAGGATGCTCCATTAGGGCCTCAGATACAGTAATCTCACAGGAGCCTCTAACCGGAGATGGCTGGAAAACATGGGGAGACCTGAGCTGTAGCAGCATGTGGTAGTTATGCTCCAGCAAGGTGAGATGATTTCTCTTCATAATCTCTGAACTGAAAGGAGAAGCTGAATGGCAGTATCATTGACAAGTTGGTATTTAACACATTTACAGCTCTCTTGGTTCCCACACTTTTTAGGAGCAAACTCCAGGATCCTGAAATCTGGGACTCTTCTAGAGAAAAACTCTTCATTAGTGGGGTGAACTAAGTGGCAGTTCCTGAATGTCTCACACTGCTTTTCTGACAAAGCTGCTGTGTAGTTTTGCAGTCTCTGCAATGTCATAGCTTTGGTTTTTTCCCCCATTTAGGCATTTTAGCAGTACAGTGTTTAAATACTGTCTTTCTGGGAACTTAGGGTATGGATCCTCCTATCTGACCTCTTAGCTAACCCATGCCAGCATCCATTTCTACATGAAACACCCAGTCTGGTGCAGCCTAAGCAGGGATGAGCACCAGATACAAATTCCTTGAAGGGTGGGTTGAAGGCAACAGTGAACAGGCTAAAAAATGTCTTGGCGAGAGATGTTCTGCCTGTGTTTACTCTCGTGCTGTCTGTGATAGAGGCTGGGCTTGTGAAACAAATCTGACAGCATGGCTACCTGAGCAAGTTAGAATGAGGCAACTGGAAGACTGAGTGTGAACGCTGAACATGTGTGGCGTGCTCTTCTCCAGGGACTGTACACCGAGCTGCCTGGTGTTTACCACAGGGTAAGGGCATACACATGGACACTTACAGCAGAGCATCTGCTCTGCTGTAAATCCAGATACCGGTTACCTTGCGTAATGTGTTCACAGAGGCATACCCTTAATTATCCTAAGTAGACAAATGCACGATACAGACTGAAGATTTCAGACATGTGGACATGCCAGAAGTTTCGAATCTCTAGTGGGTGAGGCTTTAGAAATGTCTCGAGGGGTTACCAGAACTTGTTGCAGCCCCAGATCTGCTTTTGAATGATGTGTCAGCACTTGTTTAGGATAAGTTATTAAGAGACTTGTAGGAATCATCAGAGAAAATTTTCACAAGTAACTTCAAAATCAAAGTCCTGTTGACTTCTAATGAGACTTTGGTGTGCAAATCACTTGGGGTTTTTTGAAAATCTTGTCCATCCTCTTTCTAGCCAAAATTTGCTTCATGCTGCAGTAGTAGAAATTCTTCCTCCCTTCCTTCCTTGAAGCAAAAATTTAATTGGGTTCCATACTTTTCTGGCACTGCAAGAGAAATACCACATCCTGTTAGATATTTTCCCTGACTTTTGAAGCACAGAAGTTTGCGGGTGAATTGTGATAAACTGTTTGGCCTGAGATAAAATGGTGGAACTCCTCCAGTTACAAATTCCTACCAACCTAATTGCCTACCATTGCTAAAATATGCAAGGTGTTTAATAATAAACAAAGCATTATTTTTGTTTACTCTTTACTGGCCCATGTGAATTCCTTGACTGTGATGTCCATTTGTTCACATATTGCAAGTGGGAATGAAAAGCAAGTAAGTAGCAAATCGAAACATTTTGGCAGCATGGACACAATAAATTATCCAGCTACAAGATGATACCAATAGTGCTGAGTAAATAATTCCTCTAAAAAACTTTAGTACTTTGTGGATTGTTTGCAGTAAGCATCTCATTATCTCAGTTGTGTGTATGAATTTCTAAGAAGATTATTTAGTGTGTAATTTCCTTGTCAAATTCCAATATCCAAGGCCTCAAAGGAATTTAGGGCTCTTATCTCTCACTGGAATCTATATTATTCTTGATATCAGTTGAAATGTAAGCATTAAACATTGTGGTACCTACATTTCACATGCTAATTGGAATTTGTAACAATTAAATTAAGCATAAAGTTGCAATTCCTGTCACCTTTTGTTTGCCATTTAATTGCTGGATATCTACTCTGAGCTCATCATTCAGCTTTCTTGATAATCAGTGAAGAGAGGAGCTGCCAAAGAATCGTTTATCCAATATGACAAGTAAGTAGGTGGGTCACTCTTCTAAGGGCCCTGTCTTTCTCCACTGCTTGTCAAAGAAACCTAGATAACCAGTGTAGACTAGTTGGCCATCTAGGATGGGTGAAATGAGTTTGTCTGTGCAGCTACCACACAAGCTTCAGAGCCAAGTGAGCTGATGCTCTGCAGTGGGAATTACTTCTCATAGCTCAGCACAGGCAGGAGTGGATTCTCCTATCCCACTTCTCTGCGTGGTTTGCATTTACTGGGGGTTGCAGTCTGTGGTTATGTGTGGAAATGCCCGGCTGGCTTTAATCAGGCTACCTGTAGAAGTTCAACTGAATCATCTCAGAAGTCTATGAAAGCTCATTTATTTACATCTCTAAACTTACAGACAAGCTTCCAGGTGGGAAGGGGATAGGCTGTATATCTTTTTTTGATGCTTTTCCACTTTGTGCAGAACAATTATATTTTTATTTAACTAGACGCCAAAGGGAGTCTGGTGGTCTTTGATATGGCAGATAAGGCCTTCACCTTAACCACTGAGTTGCTGCTCTGCTGCATATTTCACTTTCCTGCATCCATCAGTCCCTGCTGTTATGTTCTGCAAGCAAAGAATCCAAATGAGGAATGAAAGTCTTTTTCCCAATATGACATTTAGCCCCCAACCCTTCCGTTTAAAGTGTGGCAGTGCCCTTCTGTCTGACTTTTAAAGGTCAGTTTCTACCTGATATTGAATTATCTTCTGCCATCATGAGTCCCATCCTTGATTTACACTGGGTATGCTGCCACTGCAGCATCTGAGAGCATGTCCCAGCCCTGAGCGCTAGATGCTCAGCCTGGCCAGTGATGTCTGCATTTGAGGGTGAATACAGGGAGTGCATCATCTTCCCAGGAAGGCAAACTGGTTTTTCAGGCAGCCGGGGCAACGTAACCTGCCCACAGGACCCACCTGCAACACATTGCAGATACAGTTCATATCACTTAGTCTGGGCAAAGGGGGACAGTACACAAAGTTTTGCTTGGGATGACAGCAACCACATACAGCATCATCTCCACAGTGTACTGAATGGCTGCTGTGGTCAGAAACCACTTACAAAAAGAGGCAGAAAAATATGCAGGTGCTTTGGACAGCCTCCAAACTAAAGCAATAGGAAAGGTGTAGACCAGAGTACAGCAGAATTTGCAACCAATCAGGGAGTTCCTGGGCTGAACTAATTATTACTCCCCAAAAACTTGGAAAACTGAATGTCTCATGCCTTCTGAATGGTAGCCAGATATACATTGTTTCATACCTGTCATATTTTCATGAATGACTTCTTTGCTTGGCTCTCTGGTCAATGCAGCCCACATCATTTATGGCCTTGGACTTCACGCCTGACTTAACCTATTCGATACAATCAGCCCATCATTCATTAATCAAGCCCTTCTGCAGAGGCAGCATTATTGGTATAGAGGGTCTCTGGTGCGTGTACATCAAGGTGCAATCTTAATAATTACCTAGGGAACTGTTCAAAAGTGGCAACACATTTTGATCTTTGTAGTTCATTTTCCAGCTGCCCAGAGACATTAAGCTTGATTCGCAGAGCAGTGAGCACTCTCTGTCACCTGCTTTGTCAATGCATCAGTTGCAGGGTGGAAGAGGACCTCTGCCCGGGACAGGACCTTCCCTCACTGCAGCACTCTCCTGAAGCTTGGTTCCACAACTGGGAGAATTAGACCCAGGGCCTTTCATTTGATTCGATCTTTAAAACAGGAGTGGTGTTTGCTATAATGCTAATTTTTCTGTAGACCTTTTTGAGGATGTCTAGGAAGAGTTCCTCACTCTGGTCACAAGCAGATTGATGATGATAAAATGATGACTGCTTCTTTCCTAGACAGCCCAGTGGCCATGGAGGGCCATGCTGGATTGAAACATTGATGGTCTAGAGATTTCCACTTCAGATGGCAAGCAGTAAAGGACAGTTTCCAGATAAAATCAGACTTTGGGGTAGATTAGGAGAAGGCATCATCTAAAAGCATATTGAGAAAGTCTGCAGAGATGGTTAAACCCAGACTTTTCCACCTTTATGGTCCTGCTTGTACCCCTCCTTTCAGCTGCAGCTTCCAGACCCAGAGTATTCCAGAAATCTCCCAAAACTCCCTCTCCTCTGAAGGGTTTTCACCTAAATCAGGAGCCCCACATAGCTCTGACAGCTTGAAGCTCTTCATGCTTGGACCAGGAGCTGGATAGACAGCACCAGTGCAGCCTTCTTTGTGCCTAACTCAGAACTGTAAAATAAGGTGATGTCTTCTCACTGACATATTTTGAAATAGAGGCTTTTCTGTTGTTGTTGTGAAATGGTTGGACACCGTGTCCATGACGATAGCAATAATTATTTTCCAAGTGGAGATTGAACATTGCTCATTAAATGAGGTGGTGGGCCACATGCTGAACTGCAGGGATAAAGCAGGTACCAAATGGTACTGGAATGCTCTTTGTCTGCATTCTGTCTGTTTGGTGCTCAGAGCAGTGCAAGAGTCCTGGGAAAACAGTGATAATGCAACGTATTAATAACAGAGGTTTGTGTAAATTCATTCCTACAAAAGGCTAAATAAAGTTGCTTGTTCAATTAATTAAGAGGGAGGGGATGATTTTGTAGGCTTGGTGATGTGGTTTGTGTTTTGGTTTGTGGTAAACGTGTGTGTTCATATCTGCAGCCTTTTAGCTGGTTTTAGTAGGTATAATTTCCCTTTTCACTTGGTTAATCACAGAATGGAAACTTTCTGTTCAGGGAACCTCACAGTGAATATCTCCCTAAAAGTGGATAGTTTGTTCCACCTGTTAATCCTGCACAAGCTCTGCATAAGCAGTGAGGGAGTTGTAGCTCTAGAGTTTCCAAACCCTTTTGCTATAATATTCAGATTTTTCTAGTGAAATCTTTGGTTTCATCTGATTATGTTTCTTAGTGCATGTTTCAGTGATGATACTAAAGCAAGTAACAGCATGATACAATGGACAGAACTAATTCCCAAATGCTGCTGCACGCTTCTGAAAAGGATAGACTTGAAATTGTCCTGTAGAATCTGCAGAAGCAGCACAAGGACAAGTTCCAGCTAATGATCAGAGCAGTCATGAAGCCACTGCAGGCCACCAGTGACCATGTGGTTAAGTGTCTTATGCTCATGTTGAAGACACTACTTTAAGCCACACCTTTTTTAAACTCACTCAGTTTGCAGTCCCCGGTGCTTCATGTTAAAACTCAGTCTCTTGAGACAAAAGCAATAGATATGCAAAGACTCAGGATATAGTGCACATGGCTATTCAGAGCCACGGAGTGTAGAAGACTATTCATCTGTGACAACCTTTTTCACTTCCTGCAGAGCACCCCACAAGGACTTGTGAGATCGAGAACTGGTTACAGGCAGGCAGAGAGAGATATCATGATAAGGCAGAAAGTCAGCAGCCTCATATGCATGTTCAGTTTCATGCAGCATGAGCTGAGGCAGTCAGAGTCCCCAGCATCACATTCCTTCCAGGCCTTCTGTTTGCAGTGATTCAAGTCTCTAGAGAAGGATGCTGGTGGACAGGCAGTTCACTGTTCACAGCGATGGGTAAGTGTGCAGTATATCAGTAGAATTCTTTGAAAGAAGCTATGCACACTAAGGAAGTGGTTGCATGCACTTTTTCAAAATATTTTAACTGCTTGTTAGTTCAAGGAAATCATCGTGCTCTGTTGAATGCAGAAGTGTTTCTCTTTTTTTCTTTGTACGTTTGCAGCAGCAGGTAAATGGTGGGAGGTATGAAGCATCTTGAGCAGAGATGAGTGAACCACTTTGAAAAAAAGAAAGTGTCCCTCTCATGATTTTGACTGATTTTTGAACCAAACTTTTAAGCTTGGGAAATTTTTACAGGCTGGTTAGGCTCAGGCATAAAAAAGACATAATTTTTTGGGACATATTTTTGTTCTGAGGTTTCCTGTAATACTGTAAAATCAAGCCCAGAAGATGCTAAAAGGATTTTAAGATACTTTTCAGAAAAAGGCTGGAGTGTGAGCTCAAGCCCTTTGGAGAGCTGTCCACCTTGAACTTGGATTTTTGAAGGAAGGAGCAAGGAACCAAAATTCCTGCATGAATCATCTATACACAGAATCGATGTGCATCCTCGTTTTGTTTAACCTGTAAAGTCGCTGAGAGATTTGCTTTGGTAGGGAAGCTGGAGCTGTGCATGAGTCATGAAGACACTCTTGGCTAATCTGACTATGTGAGGGCATTGAATAGCATAGTGAAACACATTTTGGACAACTTATATTTTCAGCCCATTCTGTGTGAACCAACTGTGTTCCACAGAGCAGCTGCAATAACCTCTGACTAATTGGCTTTTCAGAAATTTACCTGCTGAGAGCATCTGCCATGACATCCATTCTCCCAGCAATTTCATCTCAGAATTGCCTGATGCAGGCTATGGGGCCCAGCCTCACAGGCAAGAAGGGAATTTTCTCTTGAGTCAGAATACAATGGAGAGGATTTGCCCAACCTTGTTGAATGTTCAGCATCTGTCTTGAAACACTGAGAATCCTGTCTAAACTGCCTGTTGTAGGCCACCCTAAAGCCTTCCTTGAGACGAGATTGGCCATTGATCCAGAGAGCAAGTCTGTGAGGCAGCCAGGATCCCACGTACCCACATGCTTGTGATGGCTTACTGGGGCTTTCACACTGTGTCAGGCAGCGTCACGCACAGTGCCGTGCCCAAGCAGGCTGTGTGCAAGTGAACGCCAGCTGCCACCTCAAAGCCCTTTGTGTGGACCTGGGGCCACTCAGAGCAAGCAGTGTAGCAATGCATCAGTAATGCCAAGGAGTTTATTTCATGGAAAGTCATTCTTCCCATACACCTCATACAGGAATATTTATTCAGTAGTATTTTATGGTGATGGCATCAACAGATATTAAAACTATATCCAGGAGGTTTAAGAGTGCTTGGTTGCGGGAGGAGCAACCAGAAGTATCTTCAAAAAAAGAAACCCCGAATTCATCCTTGCAGAAATAGAAGTGCACGTGTCAGCTGCTGTTTTGTTTTAAATACTCTGCTCCTGGAGTCTTGTGATGGTACATCCATGTTCCTAATCATCTGAACAAAAAATGTCTTGTTTCATGGGTGGGTTTCATAGTTCATGACAAACATGTCTGAACTTTTATCCTAAAAAAAGTCAGGGTGAAAGGAAAGCAGCATTTATTTTTCGGTCCGTATATTTTCATCTTTTATAATATTTTTACATGGCTTCATTAATGAATACTGGACACTTGGTATTAGAATTACTGTTTGCTGCTCTAGATGTTGTGCTCATAGATCCACCCTTTCTGTCAAGCTAAAAGTCTTGGTTTCCTGCTTGGCAAGCAAGTTAAAAAATCAAAATCAATAAGAGACTTCCTTCCTTTCCCCCTCCATATTTTTCTACCATATTTACACTGTGTTTGGTAAAGCAACATTAAATAACCTTCAAGACTACATCAACTAGATCTTAGTAATGAGGGAAAAAATCCCTCATTGGGGGAAAATTGTCAGTCTTATCAAAAACCATTCGCATCTCTTCTCCCGCTGTCTTTGGCTGCTGGGTGTTGCATTCAGTCCGTCAATTAAGGTGTCTGCTTAACACGGGCTGCTAGGCTATGACCTGTGCAGCAGGGCAGCCATGGCTGCTCTGACAAGAGGAGCTGGACAGAGCAGGCTGCTGAGCATGCTTTGCCACCTCCTCCATGGTGGCTTCAGCCAGCTACAAACGTGCAAATGTTTGAGGTAACCTTGGATCTCTGGCACTGTTGACTCTGCTTATCAGTGACCTGTTGGGTAACAAGGATGTGCAGCAATATCTGCCTTTACATAGAGGTTAAAAGAATTGGTGCTGTTCTCTACCCAGAACAGCAAGAGGACATTTTTGTGATAGAGTGAAACCAAGCTCTAGTACAACTTTGGTCTTCTCTGATCTGGGGCAAATGGTTCCTGTCCCTGGAAGGCTGCCCCAAGCAGCATTTCTCAGCCCCTGCTAATCCTTCTACTGTCCACCATGGTGACTGACCAGAGTCAGCAGGAACTCATGTAATCTGTTTTTACATGAACTTCAACGAGCCTCATCACAGAGACACCTCGTGCTGTCACGCCTTCAATGCACAATAAAGAAAAGGGTAGATCTACAAACGGGCTGCAAGCTGTTTCCTTCTGATGGTGTACAAGACTCTTCAAAGCTGATAATACCTCTAATCAGGAAGTAGCAAGATGCAACAAGTCTGCAGTAACATACAGAATATTATGTCTCAAGTGACATGAGTAGCTTGAAGTGAGATACCTGTGGCCTTTCTGACACAGGAAAAAATACAAGTAAATGTAGCTGAATTAAGTTTTTCACCAGACTGAGGAATAGTTGGTATATGGATGTTGGAAATAGGCATTTTTCATAATAATCCAATGTTTGAAATGTCCTGACCTTAGAAATACAGTGTAACATTAGTTCCAGGAGATTAAACCTAGCAAAGATAATATAGAAGCTTGTTTTCTTTATCAGAATCCCTCAGTTATGAAAATGTGACAAATAGGTAATACTGCTAGGTTGAGCTGAATTAACACATTTTAAAATGAATGAAAAATATGTCCCTTTACCAGTTAGATAAAAATCACACATTACAGGTTCTCAAAAAAACAAACAAACAAACAAACAAACAAACATACATCTCTGGCTTTGAAATTATTGTTGTCTTTCTACAGCGGCTTTTTGAAAAAGTCATGTGAGATGAGATCTGTACGCTGTTGTGTTGGTAAGAGTACGAACCCCTGCAAAGAGCGGTCTTCGTTCCAAGAGCTTACAGTCTCAGGCAAGGTTTTCAAAGACAACTGCTCGTTTGTGATACCTTATAAAAAGATGTTGCTTACGGAAAGAGCTGGGTATGTACCCTTAGAACACCAGGATCCTTAGAGGAGTCTCCAGCTGGGCACCAAAAATTGTATAGGTAACAAGGAAGACTAAGTCCTTCTAAAAGCCTGTCATCAAAAGACAAAGTGAGAAGAGAAGAAATGGACTAGATGACCACTAAATATGCAGTTTGCTTGCCCTAAATGCAGAGCTTAACTATTCCCTTGGTCAGTGTCACCCGCTGTACCCAGATGGGCTCTGTTAGAAGTCACCGCATCACCCCCGTGGCTCAAAGCAGTTGTGCTCCCTCTGCGGTGTGGATGGAGTGCAGGTTGGGACCAGTCACCATTTCTCCTCCTTCACAGGTTTCTGTCTGAAGCTGGTTTATTTCAGACTTGAGTGCAAGTACAAGCCAATGGCTGAAACAATGTGGGTGATTGGGGAATTTGAGCATGAGTGCAGCCCTGAGGCCTGAGCTGATATAATTAGACAGTTTACCCATTTTATTTTCGTCCTGTAACGCTGTGGCTGTGCAAAGTATTTTCCGTTGCTTGGGAGGGCTTTTCAAATTTTCCCTTCTTTGCAGCAGGTGAGCTTTTTAACCTCAAAAAAACTCATGTGTCTCCTTTGTGAGACAGGCCCATCTCTGTTGATGCTACAGAGATGTGAGATATGCTGCAGTTCACCTGAAACCAAACACATTTGAGGTGAGGTACCAGTTTGCCTTTCTCCAAGTTTAAAACCTCCCCCCATATTTCCCCTTGATCTTCAAACCTGTTTATTGTCACCACTGCTTTCTTTTCTGTCCTGGGAGATGAAGTCACTTTTATGTCTGGATCACATGAAGGCTCAAAACCTTCCCCTGTGTTCTTCCATGGAATAAAAGAGTTGCTGGATCCCAAATGTGCATCTTTCTCGGGTCACTAGTGATGTGGGCATCTCATGTAGTAGATGACAGTAGTTGGTGGTGGGATCATTGCACTAGAGAACCTTGAGAATAAAAGCAAGGCTGCTGTAAAAACAGAAATCAAAAGTAACATTGTAATCAAGTGAATGTGCCCACATAAGGAAGGAAAAAGCTAAGGAAACTGGTTATTATTGTTCTATTTCGTAGGACGTATGTACACTTAAGGGTAAAGTGCTTATGGCAAAGTGTGGGAGTTGTTTAAACCTTACTCAGAATTATTCCAGCACCTCTGGATTTAATATCACATCCTTTCCCATCTCTATCAGACCGTCATGCCCTTTGCTACAAGAGTTTGGGGTTGGGAGAGGCAAATATGGGCAAACTGGCAGCTTGGCAGAGCCAGTCAGCCCTGCAGAGAAGAGACCACTGGGCATGATTTTGAGGTAGTGAGAAGGAGAAATCCACTGCCAGTCTGAGTTTCAACTGACATGATTGGTGCCTTGGCAGCAGTCCAGTTATTTTCAAAGTTCAGAATCTGGCCAAAAAATCCCAGTGATCCAGCTCTTCCCACATGTACAGACACATACATTTCATGTAAGAAGCAGGACATCAGATGGAAAGGGTGCAAAGCCCATCCTGATGAGTCCCATCCCAGCACTGCCCTGGTCAGAGATCCGGTTGGTAAAACTGGTGGTGGGTGAGGGCTCTGTGATAAACAAAGCTGCGTCCAAACACGTTGAAATAACACAATGAACTTGGCTCTGGATGGCCCCATGGCTCCAGAGGCTGGCAGAAGCCTGTGACGGGTTCACACGCATTTTCATGGCTACATACAGAATAAACAGCTGAAGGCACTTCGGTGTGAGCAGTCCTGCCCCGGCACTCATCTCTTCAGAGAGGCAGAACAGGGGGCACAAGTCCCCATCAGAAATTCTATACTCATAATTTAGGTTGAGAGAGACCTCTGGAGATCGTTCCACTCAACAGAAAGCAGGGCCAAGTTAGGTTGTTCAGGGCCTTGTCTGGCTGAGTTGTGGATATCTCTGTAGGTGGAGATCACATAACCTGGTCAGGGAACTTGTTCCAAAGTTGACCACACTCACTAGGAGGATTTTTTTCCTTGTATCCACCTGGTATCTCTCTTGTGTTATCCTGTGTCCATTACTTCTTGTCCTTTTGCTGTGCATCGGAAGATCTTGGATGGAGGGAAGGAGGAGTTACAAGTAATCTCCACATATTCTTCTTTTATAGGGTGATCACCTTACTACTCTGCAAGGACTTTAAGGCAGGGAGTAGCAACCACCAAAATGGAGTGTCAGCAGGGAAAGGGAAACTCCCTGCAACCCCCTAATTATCCTATGGGGTCTGAAAGCAGGGAAGAAAATTGCATGAGCATTTTTCACATCTCCTACACAGCAATGGCCAACTTTCGCCATCCTGGCCAGCAGAAATGGGGAGGGAACATCAGCTCCTGCTTCGGCATTTGGCAAAGTCTTTCCAGCATTTGGCTATTAAGCCTTCAGTAGTTAATGGAAGCCCAACCAAACAGAGGAATCTGCTCTCCTGGACTCAGACTAGAGGAAGACTAAGCAGTGCTTTCACATGAGGCAATAAAATTCAAGTAGGATTTGTTAAATCGTACAAATCATTGCTGGTCTGCGCTTTATATTTATCTGAGGAATTGATTAAGCCCTGAGTTTTTTGTTTGATGAGTAAAGCTGATTAAAAAAGTACCAGGGTCACAATATATATTGCAGGAGTAGTTTGTCTTTACAGCAGCAGTACATTCACTCATCTCAAACCTGACTTTTTTTATTTTAGTTGAAATACATGGTACTTCCTTTGCTCTGTTCTATACTCACTGTCTGGTTTTGGTTTTCTGTTTTGTTTCTTGCAGCCCCAGCAGAGAGCTCTCCATAAACATTTCCAGTCTCTAAAGCTGCTGTCCTGCCACTTGATATGAAAGTGAACTTACCTTCATGAAAAAAATATAATAAATGGCACTGCCAGAAGGTGACCATGGAGGATTGAAGACAAACTTGATGTAAAATCAGCCCACTCAAGATGATACATTCTGGGAAGACCTGGTTTGCTGTGGAGCAAAAATGTGGTGCATAATACCCAGTGCTAATTTGTTGAAAATGGTTATTGACAGACCTTTTGCTGGAAAATTTCTTCCAGTTTTCATCACTGTGCATAACTTTTTGAGTTCCCTTTAGGGGACTGTCTATGCCCTTCACTAGAAGTCCTGTTTTAGCATGGCAACTACTGGATTCTTTTCTTATGTATGCAGATGGCATGATGTTTTAGGAAAAACTTACGGCAATTCTGCAGTCCCCACGGATATGTTCACAATATTAAACCCCGATAGGAATGTAAACGTCTTGTATATGTTAGTTTTGCAGTCTAATGGTATTCTGTTAAACAGTATCAGCACTTCATATGTGCTTTCCACACAGAACTAGCACAGTCCATATATATATAATGGTCTTTCTTCGAATACTGAGGATATGTTTCAGTATCTGAGCTGAAACTGCATCCAAACCGAAGTCCACTACTGGCGTACCTTCACCGATTCACAGTAATTGTGTAGATAGATTTGCACGTGGCGGAAGTGTGACTTCTTTTATCGAGACTTAGAGAACAGCTGTCACAGAGGTAGCCAAGAACAGGGTAGGTTGAATGAGCTGTGGGACATTGTCTGCTCTCCCTCTCATTGAACAAATATCAAAGGTTCTCATTTCTATTGGGCCAATGTGTTTTCTTACTCGGTGAGGAAGAGGCAAGGGACAGAGCCTTTCTCAGAGATGTGTGTGACCCTGAGTTTGGTCTATGATAAAACCAGAATAAACTGGAAGAATTCAGGTTCTTTATGCTGGCCACCATTTATGTTTTGGGCAGGGCTGGAAAATCGTAGTCCAAACCAAACTCTTTGAACAAGGTAAAGTGTAAGTCTATACTTCTAAAGAGCAAGACACTCCCTTTGGAGAGGGCAGACTTCTTCGTTAACTTTTTCCACTTTCTATCCAAAACAGTATTTAGGTAGGAACTGGGAATAAGCCAATGGTTCCGATAAGCCTTTCAATATACTGTAGCAGGCTCAAGACTGTTGCATTCAATCTGAACATTGCTTTTTGTTCAGTCTCTGAATGGCTGGCCTCATCACTGGTATCACAGCTGGCTGTGGTACTGTTTCTTCTGTGGGAACTCAGTGGAATTGGTGTCCATCTCTCACATGGGGACCTTCTTGACACACTCTTTATAATGAACTGATGCCATCAACATACTGAGGGGACTTACCTCTTTGTTCCTTCTTTCTTTAAAATCAAAGGTAGCTTTTTTGTGTATTTAAAGACCATCACTCTCTCCAGCCTGATAGACAGGTACTACAGGGTTGCTGTTAGTGTATAAGCCAGACTGTGGGTGAGATGCCATACTGGTGTGTGATGGAGAGAATGTGCAGCTACATTCCGTCAAAGAGATCTTCTTAGAGGAAGCTGCTGTGTTAAAATTCTTAAAAACTATTCTACAGTTCATTGCTAGAGAATGGAAGGTCAACCACTGAGGGTGCCCATACAACAAACAAATATCTTTAGGGCTTAGTTTTTTTCAGATAGATATGGGCTTAGGTTTCAGCTCTCTGCCCATCTCAGATTCAGCATGTTGGATACCTTTATAGAATTCAGTCCAAAAGCAAATTATTTCTACTGATGACCAGGATTTTAGGAACTCACTAGTGATTTCTAATGGTCTGGTTCTTTCCATGGGCTCTCAAATGGAGCTCCCAAGAATTACAAAGCAGTAAGCTTCTACATTCTCTTTCAGAAAATCCTGGTCCCTAATGTTAAATTAATTGGTGTAAAAATTCTCCTTAAGACATAAGAGTCTTTGCCAACAGCAACATTTGCAGTTTTTAGAGCTTTTCATAGAGCTGCAGGTTGGAATCTGATACCAAGAGACCTGGCCGTGCGCATGGCACAGGTCCACTGTAAGCTTCAGCAAATTTTACAGCTCTTTCTGCTACAGGTTTTAAAAACGCGCTCTGGCAACTGAGATCAATTCTGTGTTGGTACAGCAATTAAAAGACCTCACTTTGATAGAATTTATTTTAAAAATAAGGAGAATGCTATGCTTCTGCAGTAGGAATTCTTTTAGTTTACTACCCAGCGAAAAAAAAATCAGGAGTAATTTGAATGATAAGAGTTTATCAGGGAGTGTTATCTTAAAAGGGCGTACAAGAAGTTGAGTTGGGCAGAGCACCAGTAGAAGCATTTTTTGTATCAATGTTAGTTTTGAACATCTTCCAGTATATGGGCATGAATTTAGATGTGTGCACTTCTCCTGTTAAAACAGTTTGTTTTAAAAGCTTCCCAGGATTTTAGGTATGGTGACCTAGAAAAGCAGTGTTACAGGCCCTGAGAAATGTGAAAATCAAGTCCAGACCCCTCATGTAGCCAGACTCGGTGAGAAGTCTGCTGTAGGTGCCTATTGGACAAATCTCCTTTGAAGCTGGTGTAGGTCTCCATCCTACAGCCAGCCCGTGCATGTGGATAACTGCAAGTGTAGTTCCCCTGAGCCCCGTGACACTTCACGTGTGTGTAACTGTCTGCCAGAGCCATAAGGAAATAACTGTACTTTTTGGCTTGTATTTAACTATTCATTGTGCTTGGATTTTTTTAATCACTGTTATTCTCCCAAAGTAGGCCATGCTTCCTCAGGGATATTTATGAAATTGTTCTACATCTCCTGAACAACTATCTGGATCCCAGCGTATTCTTCTGACAACTTTTTAATATAAATAAACATGTGGGAGAGTTTTTTTGTTATTATGAATGGGGGCAGGTACTGTGTTCTCGGAAAGGCTTTTGAGTGCAGACAATCAAGTCTATTGCATTTTTTATGCTGAACACCTTATTAATAGCAGACACATCCGCTTTTGCCTGGGTCGCAGGAACAGTCCAGGGGAAAGAATGCTTTATCTCTAGTCAGTAAATCATTTATGTCGAGAGTGCCAAAGACCAAGTCAACATGAAAGGGAACGAATAAGTTATTCCGGCAAAGGAAGTGAATTTAAATACGCTCAGAGCAATTAGTTCAGTGCAAGAGAGTGGCAGACTAATGCTATTTTCATAAACCAGCAATTATCAGCCCCGTGGAGATAGATAAATTCTCAAAGGCCAGTGCTGCCATTACATTGGGCACTAGTTATTACCTCTGAAACAAAACAGTGTTGCTATCAGGACACTGTTCCTTGTGTGCAGACCTGCAGCCTTCCTCCTGTGCCCGTTGCTGCTCCCTGCCGCCGTGCTCACCTGGTTTCTTTGTGTCAAGAAAGGTTGCAGCATCAGACCCTGACAGAGAACCTGACAGGAACGCTGACAGAGACTCAGCTAGCCCAAGTGCTTCAAAACCTAAGAAGTCCTACACTAGAAACCCGAAGAAATTGCTCGCCCCAGAAAACACTGCAGCTGACAGCATCCTTTGCACTGTTTTGTTCCTTGTGTTTTTATATCTGCATGGCTTTCTGTGCCTGGAAACCCACCAGTTAACGCTGTTAAGGGAAATGCAGCCTTCCAGAAGGGGAGTTTGAAAATCCTCTTTAAGCTCTTTGGTTTTGCCCACCCAGCTGCATGGTGGTGCTCTACCAGTGGGCTCATCCTTCCCAGTCAGTTCTTAGCATGAGTGTCGTCACTCGACAGCAGCTGCAGCATTGTTGAGGAAATCAAACCACTGGTTTTGCCCTGAATTTTCAGAAGACCCCAGGCCAGAGCCCCAGCAGACTTACACTGGCGCTACTCCATCAAAGTCTCTAGAGATGTTTTGATTAATGCCAGACCTGGGGTGTTTTTCTGTTATCACTAAAACTAACCTCCCTCTACCTGCCACAAAGCCACAAGATCTCAATTATTCAAATGTTGTCTCAGGCAAAGTAAAATCCTGCATCTTTCACATTGGTCCCCTTTTAGCAATTAACATCTCTGCCATCAGGGTCTCCTTGAATGGCCCCACTGCAGGACTGTGCTGCACTTGACCCTGGTATATATAGGCTGTGGTCAATAAGATTTTTAATTTAGAAGGAAAAGGTCCTCTGGTGTAATTAAAATTGATGGGTAAGGGGGAAGGTACTACCAGCACTACTTGCAACCTCCTATAGTAAAATTGAGGAGTCTGGAATGCAGAAAGTCTGACCAACATATGGTATGGGTGGTTAGGCAGGCTTGTGAGGATAAACCATCAGGTAAGAGAAGTAGATATTTGATGAGGCAAGCCAAAAAAAAGTATGGGAAGTCAGTGGTTAATAGGTTAGAGCTGGTTAGACCAAAAGCTTTACATCCATCCTAATAAATACTGTCACGGCAAAGCTAAGTTAGGCACAGCACAGTGATCACAGTACTTGCAAAACCCAACGAATGTTCTTGTTTTGTATTTGAAAGCAGTTGAATGAGGGAGTCAGATTGCACATTAAAATGGATTTCCTCCTACTCCGTCAGTAATGAGGGGTAATATTAAGCAGCAACTATCCAATCATATTTTTAAATTTGCAGAACCATTAACTGAATCCAAAAGTGAAGGAAAACTTACCTAGGACTCCTCAGAACTGGAAAGCATGAAAGAAGCTTCAAATGACACCAGAACCCCAGTAATACAAAAGAACGAGAGACTTGACCCAGAAAACCATAGGTCTTTAGCTTCCTATCAGCCTTAGGCAAAATCACGGAAAGGTTGATATGCACAGTCATTAAAGCAATTAAAAATTTATAAAACCTTCTAAATGACTTTTGTAGAACTGTATCATGCCAAATAAACTTGCTATCAAGGCTTGTTAATTAAACAAACTCTGCTAACATACTATACTTAGCCTCCTATAGATCATTTGATTCTTATAAAGAACAAAATAGCACAACGCAAAATCAATATTGCCCATATTAAGTGGATTAAAACTGATTACAGGCTAGATCACCAAAAAAATAGCTGTAAATATGAAATTATCATCAAGGAGACTATTTCTACTTGAGCTTCTGTCAAGGTATGCTCTATTTTCAATACTCCTCCCAGGGAAGGAGGGAATTATTGTTGGCGACAGCCAGAGATGACAACATCAGGGACGCTGGTAAATAATGATATGGAGCAGGTCAGTAGCAGAGAGTAACCTGGAAGTCAAATCCAGGAGAGATGGCAGCAAGTCTTGATTAGAGGCATGGGGAATATGTCTAGAATATTCTAGTGGCTGTGAAGGTGTGATAAATAAACCCTTCAACGTCAGCCCCAGAAATGCTCTTGCCAGCTGGGGTGTAGGACATAGCAAAAGCGATGCTGTTCCACTTTGTTTGGTTACTGCTTGTCTTTCAGAAAGGATATCGACAACTTGCAAAGATTATTTTCAATAGCTCCCAGTGTCATTCAAGGGCAGGAAAACAGCTCTTATTATAGTGTCAGGCTAATGAAGTTCAAACTATTAATTTATCAGAGGCAATTTGAAGAGGTGACTCGATCTCCGTCTGCAATCACAGTCTTCTACCTGGGCAGGGAAGCGCTGTCTGAAGGCAGGTAGGTCTTTTATTTAGAAGAAAAGGGAATGATGTGCTCTACTGGTTGGAAACTGATTTCAGGCTAGAAATTAAGTGTAAATGCTCAACAGGGAGTATAATTACCCCTGGAGACAACTTAGTTACCTGGCATGTTCTCCATCACATAAAGTCTTTAAATGTATGCAGAGTATTTTTCTAAGTCAATAAGCTCTACCTCAAACTTAAATCCAGGCTTGGTGCAGCAATTACTGAACGAGGTTATTAGGTGTGTGTTATGCAAGGAGTAGACTAGATCATCTGATATAAACTGAATTATAAACATCTGAAAGTTTCCAGTATTTCAGGAAGGCAGGATAACCTATATCCCTTTTTTTTCACGTAAGATGGTCTTAATTTAAACAGTTTATATAAATAGAGCTGTGCTTGATAGCATTTGGTATGGGCATTGGTAGGTCTGCTCACAGTTGTAAGGTTCTTCTGTGTGTAGTTAAAGGAAGAGAACTGGACAAGAAAGGACAACACAAAACCCTTGGACATACAGAGAAAATCTGTTGTCTTTTCTCAGTAACAGCCTGGGACAAAATGCTTCGCTTCACTCAAATGATGGGGCCAAGTAGATGTGTAGCCTGAGCAAGGAATAACAACCGTGGGTTTGCCTCTTGAGTAAGGATGTAGCATCTTGCTGGCAAGAAACAGATTTGCCTGCCTTCAACAACTGGCAGAGAAGCTGCTGATGGAGAATTATATTGTATTGCTGTACAGCTGAACAGATGCACGAGCTTCTTGCTTCAGACGGCGAACTGTTCCCTCTGTCATGATGAGCCCCATTGGAGCCAGTTAATAAAGCCCTAGAAGTGAAATTACTTCAGTGGGACCACCCAGAGAAATGACAGTGGCTCCCAGCAGTGGGTTTTTGCAAGATTGAGCCCTATTACCATTGGCTGGTTTGAATGTTGCATCTTAGAAATAAGCAAAGGAGCACTTGGTGTCTGACTCGGGTTTCAAAGAACTGCTGTCCATAGGTGCGGGGCAAGCGCGAGCCATCTTCTACTGGGCTTTATTGGGTGGTGGGGAACAGCATGGACTAGGATGTACGCTTTAAAGAGTAAACAATTCATGCAAACAAGAGAAACTGTAAAAGCAGAAACTGTAAAAGCAATACTTACTGCAAATTGGTATTGAATCAACATCAAGAAGCTGAAACGAGGAGGGAGCTAGGTATGGCCATATCTAAGAAGATAGAGATCTATGGGGATTCTTGCTCTAATCCAGTGTGAAATCAGAAGAAAATGAGTTTGGTCTAGACTTATTGTTTAAAGAACATCGGTACATGCTTGCTGCCTGTCAGATACATTCTGAGGAGTCGCTGGCTTCGGTGCACGATGGCTCAGGAGTGTCCTGAGGCTGCTGCGACACCTCACAGCGCTGGAGGAGAGCGGTCCTTAGCAGGCACAGCTGGGGTCAGGCTGGACAGAGAAGAAGCAGATCATACAGATGACTGCAACGTCTGCTTCTGCCATAAAAGCGGGATTGACAGTGTTATTATAACACAAGACAGGCTTAGTCTGAGAATGAGATGAAAAGCTCCTTTCTGATTTTAATTCCAAATACATCTAAATACTTTTTCAGAAAAAAGAAATGCTCTGTAGCTGTTGTTACATCTCTAATCATGTTACTTCTATTAAGCACTTGCCTTGAATTCATCTATTTAATATCCTAAGTCACCAAATTAAATAGCTATACACAGGGTTTTTTTAAAGCAGGGAGATCGATCTTGCAGCAAAACTACATGTAAGCAATAAGAAGCTGTGCAGAGGAGAAAAAATAAAAACTACAGTCTGCCCCATCAGATGCTTAGGGGACTTGTTTCTTTGTTTGTTTTGTTGTGTTTATTGAGAGCATCGTTTCACATCTAGACAGAAGTTTTCCCTACTGATCCAGGCTCTGATCTTGAGACCAGTCCAGAGAAAGAAATGTCTGGAGTCCTCTCACCACTTCATCTGCATCCCTTGTATGCAGAGGCTCCTTCTCTGCTTTTCTCTTGAGAAAGACAGTAAAGAGATTGTGGCAATAGCGAAAGCACAGTGGGACATGAGCTTCCAGCCTATGCAAAACATTTCAGCCCAAGACCCAGACCTCAGCCTTCTCCCCCTGAGTCCAATGCCACTGACCAAGGGGAGGAATGGTGCTGTGCTGGGCTAAGGCTCAGGCAAAGCCCAGTGCCCTGTGCAGTGCTGAGTGCTCTCTTGACACCACTGCAGGAGACACATTACCTTGCAGAATCGACCCCTGTATTTCCAGGCATCAGCTGGGGTTGCTGCTGTCTGCTGGCCTTCCTTTACAATACAGATGAGCTGCATGAGGCAATGGGAACAACCAGCATGTCCCCAAAGAGGCTGCATGCTCTGAGAAGACTCCTTTGCTTTGTACTAAGCTGCTGGGATCCTTGGTGAGTCTAAGAGATGTATTTTTAACTTTCTCACAGTCATTGCAGAACCTGGAAGTGGCAGGGACATGCTTGGGCACATGCTGGGCATTGCTTCCAGTTCCTCATAGGGACTGTCAGTATCTGGACCTGCCTTGCAATTATTATTTCTTTGTTACGAGTGGGAGTAAGACGTGAGTAACGCCCGCCTGTCTCCGTGCAGCGTAAACCAGCAAAGGAGGCTCTCGGTTTTGGGCTCCTCTGTTCTGGGGAGTTGAATTTAAGGTGGATTGAACCTGATCTTGAGGAGACCAGATAACTGACAGTTGGAATTACAGCCACACCTGAGTTGTCGCCAAAGGCTGTCCCCAAATCAATAGCCCATGGACAGAATCAGATGCCAGGCTGCACTTGTGTGCCAGCAGGATGCAAGATTCAGGGAGCGAGAGGGAGGCTGGGATCATGGTCCTGGGAAATCTGGTGGCCTGATGCAGGAGAGCTGGATACAGAAAGGCTGAGCACAAGTCCATACCAGCTGTATGGTCAAAGTGGTCTCTTGAAGCTGGCAAGTTGTGTCTGCTCCAGCTGCCTTTGGAGCCAGTTCTGCTTTGCTTTCACTAAAGAAATACTCTAAGCCCATGATCTCCTTTTAATGTTAACTTGGTTGAAACTCTAGGAAAATGCCAGCAGTCTAATGGTTAAAAAGCGACTGTTATTCCCAGCCTGTCTGTGACTGAACTTTTTAAAGACAGAGCCAAATGAGGTGGCATAAGACAAAAGTGTGCCTTTTCGTTTGATGTACACTGCATTTCCCCAGGCATCCAAGGTGTTCGTCTGTACAGCAGGGCTTTTGTTCCCAGAACAGAAATTATTGCGCAATCTAATTTTTAGTATACAAAGTGGCCATCACTGTTAATTCCACCCTACAGTTTTTATATTTATTCTTTGATTCCTTCTGTTTTCAAAAATTAAGAAAAAGTAAAACCCAGGTGGGAGGGAGGAATTCTTTTAGATGAAGAAATTAAAATCAATATCAAGTTTTTGGTATCTTTGGGCATGATCTCTGGAAGCTTTGGATATCTGCTTTATCATTTTGTATATTTGACAATTTTGTACTCTGCATTGTTTGACTTCATTTGTGCATGGCGATGTATTAAAACATGGAATTTTTATTATACAGACAAAGTATTTTCTTTGATTTAAAAAAGGTTACAGCTTGATCCAGAGCTTTTTACCGGCGCCCACTCTCACCTGACACTGACCAGTCTCATCTGGGGACCTTCCAGCACCTGAAGTTGGGCAAAGCTTTTCTCCCACCTGCGTGTCTCCTTCCCCAGCTGCAGTACTTCAGACTGGTGCTGCAGTTGGCTGCAAGGGGTACAGGTCCTACATAAATGCAATGCATTTATAGGTGTAACAGAAGGTGTTAGCTGAGCAAAGGAGACTCTTCTGCTTGGCAGGGTCTGGGTGTAAATCCAGACTGACTGCACTGACGTGGCTCGATTTGCCCTGGCTTTAGTGCAGTGTGGCTTGCTCACTTCAAGAAAAACTAATGCTGAAATTCCAGCCTGATACTATGCTCTCCCATATATGTTGGGTTTTTTCTTTTCAGACATAATTTTGAACGGTCTCATTTGTAAGGTAGAGACTGATTACATGTTTTGATCAAACACAAAATACCGGGCTTAATACAAAATAATAGAACAAAATTATATAGTGTGCAGTATAACTGACAAAGTCAAGATAAATTGTCATCTAAAAAAATCATAAATCATGTTTTTTATTATAACATTTTGTGATGAGACTGCAATTTACTAAATTTCGTTTAGATCTTTAAAAAGCTTTCTACTCCATAAACTTTGTCAGTGAGAAGAATATGTTAGCAAGGAAATCTCCATTTTCATACAGATCCGTGCACGTTACATCTCGGCCTAAAGGAACTCAGAACAACCATACAGGTAAAGAAAGTTGTTTCTATGTCACATAATGCTTCTCACCATTGGTGTCTCTATAGAGGTTACAGTGGCATCGTATTGTTACCACTCTGGGTGCTGCACACTAAGATTATTTCCACTGTAAACAGGAAGCCTAAATCAGATCCACTTTATAATGAAACATCAGCTACCATGTTAATGAAATACACCTCCCTGGAGATAGAGAAAATAGCTACTGATGCTGTGGATCAAGGAGTTTCCATGTGTGCTTGTTTGGAGTTTGTGTTACAAATCTCACCGATGAGAGATTTATAATGGTTGTACTTTCTTCATTCAGTTTCACACTCAGAAGTCATCGGTGGAGTAACCAGTTGTGCAGTTTGGTTTTTTGGTTGTTTTCCTTCCAGCGACGATTAGTCCTTGATGCAGCTTGTGTGATCTTGTGTTACATCCAGGTTATGTTAACATCCTGTGGGGCCATCAGAGCTCTCACAGGTTACAGGCCCAGGTTATGCTGCTTGGACCCTTGGACTCCAATGCCACATCCAAACATTGGATTCTTGAACAGAGACCTTATTAGCTAAGCAGACCTAAGCAGGCCTCTGCTCATTTGAGCAAAGCCTTGTGATGTGAGCAAATATCTGCAGTCCACCATGAAGTCCAGTGAATGAAGCACAATCCTTGAAACCCAAGTGATGTTCCAAATCCCACCATTCACCTGCTGCAAGTGAAAGAATAAGTTCCCCCACATTGTCACTTCATGTCCCACCTCCTTATCTGTAAAATCGGAACTGCATTTACCTGTCTCTGTTAAACCTTGAAACTCCAAGGAGAAGCTGTAACTTCCAAGAAAATTGTGTTGCAGCTCATGCTTATCTGACGTTCCGCTCTCACTGCACCCAGGCGCTGATCTGTCAGAGTCTCAGTGTACGGTGTGACACTTTCACAGGTGAGGTGTCGTATCAGCCTGGACTCAGTTTGTATGAGGCTTATTCCTCTTTTGTTCACTCCTTTGTCTCACTCATGTCACTGCCTTGTCATTGCCTTCTCCTTGCTTTTCTGCACCTGACATGATTTCTTGCCTTCTACCGTTATTAACATCACGTGGGGAATGCACTGAATTACTGCACTGAGAAACACACTTCCAAGTGAAGGAGTTTTGCTTAAACTAAATGACACTGAGGTGTTGGCCTTAGGAAGAGATAAAGCAGAGGACAAATTGCTACAGGTTTATTCTAGGGCAGCATGGGGATTTAACCTCTTCTTCCTCTCTGTCTTGGAGCAACAGGCTGAAATGTCAGCAAGAAGGATGCACAATGGACAGCAGGAAAAGCTTTCTAGAAAGAGGGAAACTGAAGCAGTAGCAGCTGCTTAAAGATATGGAGAACAACTTCAACAAGCATCCCTCAGCTGTCCTGACCTGGTGGTAGGGCAGGAGGATGGACCAAGTTGTCTACCAAAATCTCTTTCAGTCCAATTTCTTTTCAGGTAAGACTTGAATGGGAAGCAAAGAGTTAACTTTTTAAATTGTCATTACTTTATGTTTCACCTGGAACTGAACTTAAGTCTTCTTCTTCTACCAGGTCAAGGTGGAAACCTAGTACTATGTAACTAAGTAGTTCCAAACTCATTTAAAGCAATGCATCAGGCTGTCAGCTGAGGAACTGGGCCAAGTCCAGTTCTGTGGCCAGTCCAGTCACAGAAGCAGAGCCCAGGGTGATAGCAGGGACTGAGCCCACCCTCTCACCCAAAATCACCACACTTACTGCAAGTTCAGTTCCTGTGCTATACAGCAACAAATAGCAGCAATTAGTGAGACTAAGACCACAAAGAGGATGGCACCCTTTAGAGTCAGGGTGAGGATTACCATTCAGCCCACCCCCAACAGCCAGGCTTTCATCTGGTCTTTACTGGGCACTATCAGGGAATTAGGGCTAAGTAGAGCCTTGGAATGAGGGGGTTAAAATAAAAAGTCTTTTAAAAAGTAATATTTCTTGAGCCTGCTTATAAGCTGAAGAGAGGCAACGTTTTATAGCCAGCTAGCAAAAGCCTTGAGAGCTTCAGCGATCCATTGCAGAAGGCAGGCTGAGAGGGTGTGCGTGGTCATCTCCAGCTGCCACCAAAAGCTGTAGGCTGATTAGAAAAAACACTTTTTCTTCACTGGAGAGTTTTACTGCAGAGAAATGAAGCACTTCAGGGCACATTGTATGTCTCAGCTTGAATACTCTGCCCTGGCACTTTCCAGGGCAAGATGGGAGAGCGTGGTTGGTGCTGAGCGCCGGATGCTAAGCCCGAGAGGCACTTCAGCTCTTGTCCATGCTGTGAAATGGGACAGAGATGCAGACTATGTGGGAGGCAAATTGTTTTATGGAAAATATTGGGAACTATTGTACTAAGCTGATTAACTCATTTTAACAATTTTATTTAGCTGCAAAAGTTGCTCCCTATGAAAACGCGCAGCTGCAAGTGTTTGCACAATGAAAACGCTCCGACATGCAGGAAGGCCAGATAAGCCCCTGCCTGTCACTGTTACAGCAAGAAATGTTAATACTTTTGTGGAAGTGCAGGGTTATTTCTGCCTTTCTTTAAGCTTTAACTCAGAGCATGAGGGATACTGTTACACCAGCAGATTTTGTACACGTCCCGTGTGTGCCAGACTCAGCCTGATTGTGGCATTTCTTGGGAGGTAAAACTTTGTCAGAAACGTGAGGAACTGTGGCGTCCTGGGGCTCCCACTGCCTAATTCCACGTGGTGACAAATGCTGCTTGTTTTACCTCAGGGAAGGAACTTTTCTCCCCTCCTCCACTTCCCTGAGTTGTATATCAGGGAAATGAGGCCTGCTTCATGCTTTCCCTCTTTCTCTGTGTTACTTGTCCCACAACAGGCTGTCTCTCCCAGAATACAGACCTTTAGGGGACAGTTCTACTAATCCCATGAGGGACATGGCAACCAGCAGGAGAACCAGGACTGGCTGGAGTATTATTCAAACACACTGGACCAAGGACCACCCTCATCCTTCAGCATTTCTCTTGGGTCACCAGTCACACACCCCTCCCTGTTAAACCTAAATTAAAACCACTCTAAAAGCAGCATGGTTTCAAGCACTAGCAGCAGGGCATTTATAAGGAATTTTCAGACTGATACTTCTCCACAGGCCAGTTGGGGACCCCCTGGGTGTAGGATATTGTCTCAAAATATTCTGTGAAAGCCATCAAGAGGCACTGGTATCCAAGCACAAAATAACAGCTCTGCCATCTCTGAAAGTGTTAGCTTTAAACCAGCTTTACCCTCTCTGGGTGTTCTGGAGCTCAGCTCATGGCTGATACTTTTGCTCCAATTCTCTTTGCTTCCCATGATACACTTGGAGAAGCAGCAGACCTTCTTCAGAACTGGAGCTAAGGTGGATGTTCACTTGCTCCCAGACAAGCACATTGCTGCTTGGGTTACAGTTTGGTGAAACACAAAATGTGGGCACACATCTCCATGGCAATAGGTACTTAGGAAGCATCTGAGTGATTTTGCAGGTTACGTTCTGCCATTCATTTCATTTTGAGTGGTAGCACTGTAAGAAATCAATATGGCACATTTTAAGTGGATTACGAGGCAGTTAAATGGCAGGTCTCTGAAGAGGAGTTGCAAATGAAGAGTGATCCCATGGGAGTTTTTATAGAGGGAATATTCAGGAAGCTGTATGTGGCTGTTTACTTTAGAGGTCACAATGGATAAACAATTGAGCACAAGTTTCCCATATGACGCTCTTGCTAAAGAGGCTAATATGACCCTGAGATGTATAAATGGGAATATTGAGTGGTAGGAGAAATGTATTAACTCTACACCTGACATTAATGAGACAAAAATAGTCCAGTTCAGCCATCAACTCTTAAAAATTGTGTTGAAAAACTGAGAAAGGTTGAGAGAAGCACTGTAAGACTGATTGAAAGGGTATTGCACAATGACCCAAAGGAGCACAATCCATTTATAATTTGAAAGAGCAGTATAAGAGATGAATTGATCAAGATCTATAGGTATCTATACATGGAGGAGGAGCATAGCATCAGAGGATTACTTAATCTAGCAGACAAAGGCATATAAACCAGGAAGGCTGGAGCTAAAAAAAAAAAATTCCCATTTAAAACGAGACACATTTTTCTCCTTAATGGCCTTGTAATTAACCACTGGAGGAGCTGACATGGGATATGGTAGGTTCTCCATCACCCAAAAAGATCTCTAAATTAAGCGTGGATGTCTTTCTACATCGGTGTGGGAATTGCTGGGCGAAGCTCCACAGTCTGCATTATGCAGTAGGTCAGAGGAAACCACCACGGTGATGCCTTCTGGCTGTGAAAGCTTTGAAACTATCAAAGTGATGATGTCTGAATAGCACACCCCAGCAGCATCTAGCTTGTTCATGCAACACATGTTATGAAAAGACACTTTTAGGGATATTTAGAGGGCTTTAAATATTTTATTAGAGGGTTTTTTTTGGTAGACTCTGCCTGTAAAACCAAGTAGATGAAATAAACCTTAAAAAAAATATATTAAAAAGAAAATCTCCTGAAATAGATTTCCTATACTCCCAAATCCCAGTATTAATGGCCAGTATCTCAGGATACTCAGGGCTTTCAATGTGATGCTCCAAGGACTCAGCCCATCATTGTGGTTTAAAACTCCTATTTCACAGATTTATAGATGCTGAACTCAGAAAGGACCAGCGTGAGTATCTAATTTGACCTTGTGCATAACAGAGGCCACAGGGCATCCCTCAGTTAATTCCAGGCTACCAGGATGAAGCCTTCCAGACTCTTTCTTCATACCATAACCAGGGTACAGCCTTTTCCGTCCATCCACACAGAAAACCCTCACATCCTCTCATGTCTCACTGCAACATCCCTCCTTACACTCTGAAAAATGAAATCTTTCCTGGCACATGTCCATTCAAATTGCTGCTGCAAAGATCATTTGCCATTCCTGTGCCTCCTTGCCTGTCTCACTGACTCTCCCTTCTGCCTTTCCATCACCACAACACCAACAGGCTGCCCTTCACAGCCTGGTCCCTACCTCTGCCTCTTTGTCAAATCTACCCTCATCAGAGATTTACATTAGATGTAAGAAATAAATTCCTTACTGTGAGGGTGGTGACACATTGGAACAGGTTGCTCAGAGAAGATGTGGATGCCCTCTCCCTGGAAGTGTTCAAGTGCAGGCTGGATGTGGCTTTGAGCAACCTGGTCTAGTGGGAGGTGTCCCTGCCCATGGCAGGGGAGTGTCGGAACTAGCTACTCTTTGAGGATCTCTTTGAACTGAAACCATTCTATGATTATATGATTCATTGCATTTGGTACCAGCTCACTCCTGCCTCTCGTGGCCCACTTTGCTCACTTTTGTTTTTATTGCCTTCTTTTTTTTCTGAACAAACCTCATATGGTGTAGCAACAGTCCATGGTGGAACGAGGTAAATGAAAAGATGCTGGGAGCATCTGCACCCATCAAACTAGGTTCAGCCACATGTGCTCCTAAGATGTGACCATTTTGTGTCACTGGCTCTATGGCTTAAGGTTTACGGCAGGAAAAATATGGACAGAAAATCCACCTTTTGGGAGGAGAGAGAAGAATTGGGAAAGGAGATCTTGGCACATCCTATCTTCCTGGCAGCTTGGTTTGGTCTTCAAGACTGTTGCAGGATTTATGAGCACAAAGGTAAATCCGAGGGAGATTAAAAAGCATCCTGGAGCATTAAAAAGTGATAAAGTCATAGACATGTGAGAGATTTGTGCTTCTCCAATTTACTGCAGGGACATCACCTCCAGCCTTCAGCGGATTGAGACCAAATTATTGACTGGTGCTTCAAGATCAAAAGAACATTGCCACAGTTTACCAGTGAAAGACCTGTGTTCTAGCTCAGGGAGAAATAATTCATGCGAATTATTAAATGCTTGTATATCACTCCAAGACATCAACAGCATGGTACAGTTTGCATCTAGACAAAGTCTGTATTTTAAGGCTCTTCATCTTTCAAAAAGAACCCACCTTGGTAAGTTTGAATGCAGGAGCCCAGTACCACAGAGCTCTCTTTGTAAATAAGGGTAAACTGAGGCAAGGAACAGGAGGTCCCACAATGGAAGACAGGGCTGCACAGGAGGAAAAGTCAAACTGCCAAAAAGCCCATGCCAGACTTTGCTTTCTGGAGAAATGCTCTTTGGTTTATGCTTTCCAGCACTGCTCTGTCTGGGGCAGCAGGAAAGCGAGGACGAAGGATGCAGAGAAGCAATCTGCTGCCTTCACTGCTTCTGCTTGATGAAAAATGACAAACACCCTCTTTTACAAAGCCTCGGTGCTCGGCATGTTTTAACTGCTATACACAACTGCACAACTGGTCTTTGTCTGAATTCGCAAGGGTTACCTTGCTGCTCTGTTATGAGCAGAGTTTAATCCTCCTGGAGCCAAACTGCATAAAATTGCCAAAAGCTGACACACATCTCTGCTCAGCATTGCCTATTGACAAGCAGGCACCCCTGGCCAAACTGAGAGGAAAACATCTGTCAGTAGGTGTTAATGAGACCATAGCATGTAGCAGGCAAGACCCAACCAGCTCAGCAAGATCAGACAAAATTCATGTTCTCATCGGGTGATCACAGCTCTCTACGGATGCACGCAGCCAGCAGGGGATCACTCACACAGATCCTTCCTTACACAGATATTTTATGAATTTTAGAGTTAGCAGGATGCAAATCTGCCCTTTCAAGCTCTGCTTTGACAGTACCTTGCAGTGGCCTGTGCAGGAAAACAAAGGGGTATTAAAAAATGTCACAAGTATCTTCTGCCTGCACCAGTACAGCTGAAGCATGGGGTGGGAAGTACTTTTTTTAGCAGAGCTGTAAAATTAAAAGCCTCATTGCTTGTACCTAGTCCTGGTACCATGTTGTTTTTGCAGGAAGTCATGGGCATCTTCAATCTTGATACCTGCTGACAGTCCTGAATGAAATACTGCTGCTGAAATAGATATGTGGCATCGTTGCAGGTTGTCAGTCAACAGGATCATGCCTTTGAACAATGGTGGGTTAAAGCAGAAGGAAGGGCAAAGAAAGGGGAGAGAGGGGAGCCAGTAATTCACAAAGAAAATTTTCATTTAATTAACTGATTATTTACATCTCACTGTACAAATCAGAGCTGAGTATATGCATCTAAGCCAATGTATACGATTCACAGATTGTCAGATAGATATCTGGAAGTGAGAAGTTATAGAAATGAAAGTCATGAATCATCAGTTGTTCTTTCATGCTCATGGACAGAATCTTTTATTACACACAAATTCAATTTTTAACTACTGCAAACAGCAAAAATAGCTAAAGTCAAATTTGCAAGGATAGAAAAGTGACACAACTCTGAGAAGAAGAAATTGCAAGTTTAAGGATGAATTCTGCCCTGTTGTTTTAGTGTGATCCAGCTGACCAGCAGTGAATGTCTGCAATGTCTGTTTATAGGCTCTACATCTGGCTTCTCCATCCCAGACTAAAATAGGCAGCTACAACAATGAAGGGCACCCTTCATCGTTTCCCTCTGTTGTCCATCAAAGAAACTCCGTAACCAGCTCAGATAAAGACTGTGGCTTACTAAGATTAGGTGAGATGAATTCTACTTGCTTATTCTCTTTGAAGTCAAATTCATAGACAAGTCCCTAATAATGTTGAGAATTTCAGGTAGGATACCTGGCTTGATGCATGATCCCTTCTTTGCAATATGCCAATATCCTGCAGTGCTACTGGACAAAGCTAAAAGCTCTCCCCACACTTATTTAAAAGTCATGTTTCAGGATCTCAGCTGAACAGCCAAGAAGAAATGGATCTTTTTTCCTGTGAGGTCTTTCCTGCACCCATTTTGCAGGAGACACAACGGCTATCGTGCAAGGTTTCCCATGGGCTCAACTCAGCCCCGTCCTCCTCTTGAGATTCATCACATGCTTTTGCCATGACTTGCTGGGAGGACACACATGGTTTAGTCTGCAGAGGTAGTAAGCACATTTCTTGATGTTTCTTTGATGTGTTAAGAAATGTCAAGGGTTTGCATAGTGGAAGAAGAGCCCCATCCCAAAACATCTCAGGTGGGGTGCCCCTGCCGAGGCAGCTCCTGTCCCATGTCTCTCTTTCCTAAAGATGCACCAAACAGGCAGACTACACTGTGTGATTTTATTTCTCTGGAGCACATCTATAGAGGCAACAAACAGATGGATATAGAGTTAGCTGTTTAACTGACTCGGCTGTTTAGAAATTTAACAAACAAATGTAAATACCAGTAGGTATCTGGAAACTAGTGTTTTCTTTTCTGTCTGAGACAGCAAAATGAATGGAGAGCAATATCCAAGCACTGAAAGTTAGCAGACTAGAGACAAAAATATACCAGTTGCTAGGAGATGGTGTTTAATCTAGAATTTTAGGCAATAAATAAAAATGAAGTTATAAGAAGAAATACTGTATAGGGCAGAAATCAAGCCTAAGCAAGCGGTTGTTTATGACAGGGAGCAAAACTGTCATGGCCAGGGAAGGGTAAAGATGCTGCCATATATCACGCCACAGGGATGAAGGTGAACAGGAAGGTTATTGACTTGACCATGGGAACAAAACCCCCACCAGGGAAAGACATTGCGGACAAAACACTTTCCTAGTTGAAGTTGCTGGGACATGTGCCACTAAGGTAAATAAAGGCTGTACTTCAACCTGCAAATATCACCTTTGTCTGTGATAGAAGCTCAACCAGAACCTAGTGTTGTGAAACTCAGCTTGCTCCCTCCAGTCATGAAGATTACAGAAAAACACAGCAAAACTGATTTGGTTGTGAAGTTCAACCCTAAATCCACTGGAATCTGCTGGTTTCTTTCCCCATTGAAAGCCTTACTTTCTTAATAGAATTAGAACTGATAAATGCTGGGTTTTAGGACTAGAATGTATTGTGAAACCAAATGGGCTTCAGTGACAAGGCCAGCAGGGAGTGGGCTAAGCTGCTGTAAGGAGTGGCAAATCCTTGAGGAGAGATCTCTTGGTGGGCTTTGCCTGAGTGGGATTTTAGTCCTGTTGAAACCAATGGCAAAATTGTGACATATCTCAAAAGGTCCCTTTCTCCCACGCATACACAGGTAAAGGTTTCCGTGGAATGTAGTCCAGCACATGGTAACCACCTACATTTTCTGGGGACACAACCCTCTTCTGGTTCATAGATGAAGTAACTATATGCAGATCTTAGAAGCAGTATTTGCTTCAACACTGCCCCTGGATAATTTCCACCTCAGATGTCCCCTTGACCAAGGCTGGTAAGCACTTCTACAATATTTGGTCATGGTGATTACATTAATTAGTGGGACCAAACCATAGGGGTCCCAAGGACAAGATGGAAATTCAGACTTTTCATAACTTTGGTATTACATGAAATCCTCAGCACTGGAGCACTGCTTGTTTAGACTTGCTTAGGATAGTGCTTGTCAGAGTGATTAATAATTTTCCCTGGGTAGCAGCCAAAGATCAGAGTCCATGCTGATGCCTGCAATCTGCCAGAAGGCTTTGATACTGTCAAGAGGGGGATGGTCAAACCTAAGTAACCACTGGTTGAGGGATAGGTATTCCTCATTCAGAAGATCCAAAGGACTGTCCTCCCTGCTAGCCCAGCTTGTCTTCCAAAGGGTAACTGCTGATGGCAGGCATTACTGGCTGCTGCAATGGTCTCTGCAGACCTATAGATGCTGGCTGGGAGGCAGTGACGTATGTTCTGTTACATTAATGCTGCTGGTGGCACTGGCATCTCCTCTTCGTGCAATCTGGAGAGTACAGATGGTGCCATCACATCTGGATCTGAACACTTTACAGGGTACTTGACAGGGTAAGGAAGGGCTGGAAAAGGACTGTCTGGTTATTGTTCAATCCCTCTGATTGATACCACTGGCTGGGTGGGAAAGTATCAGCCAGGGAGGGTTGTCTGGATTTTTGTCATTACTTGTGATGAAGAGCAAAGGAGGCTGAGGGAAGACTTTATCGCTCTCTACAACTACATGAAAGTCTGTTCTTCTGAGTAGCAAGTGATAGGACAAGAGGAAATGGCCTTGAGATGCATCAAGGAAGGTTTAGGTTGGAATTTGGGAATGTTTCTTGACTAAAAGGGTTGTCAAGCATTTGAACAGTTTTCCCATTGAAGTGGTTGAGTCACCATCCTTGGTGGTATTTAAAAGACCTGTAGATGTGGCACTTAGGGACGTGGTTTAGCAGTGGACATGGCAGGGTTAAGTTTATGGTTGGACTCAATGATCTTAAAGGTCTTTTCCAACCTCAATGATTCTATGATTCTGTGATGGCATGGCCACTCTGGGCTGCAGCAGGCTTTTCTCCCAGAATGACTGGAACTGCCTTTGCTTCTGCCAGCAGCAAGCACAGATTTATCAGCAGGAGACAGAGGCAGTAACCTCCATCCCTGCCGTGTCAGGTGGGAAGGGCCAGCTGCCCACACTGTCCATCTGTCCACACCATGGATAAGCCTGGACCTCCCTTCAGCCCAATGTGGGATTTGAATGTAGATCAGAAAGAAAGAGAAATATAAAAGAGGCTTGTGGGAACTGTATGATTTTTTTGGTTTATTTTTAAAAGTATGTTCCTGCGCTTCCAAGGGCCAGTGAGAGGGTTCTGTCCCTACGAGGATGTTCATAAATCAGGAGAGAGTAGTCCAGATGACCTTACTGTTCAGTTTGTAATTTGCAACAATCACAAGCTGTGAAGGTACACCAAAGCAGATCATATCCTGGGCTGCATAAGAAGATGTGTAGCCAGGAGATGATGCAGAAGGTGATGCCCTCCCTGCTCTGCTCTCATAAGACCCTTCCTAGAGTACTGTGCCCAGCTCTGTGTGTTCCAGTACAGGAGAGATATGGATGTGTTGGAGTGGGTCCAGAGGAGGGACATGAGAATGGTCAGAAGGCTGAAACACCTCTCCTGTGAAAAAAGGCTGAGAAAGTTGGGGGTCAGCTTGGAGAAGGCTCAAGGAAGACCTTATAGCAGTCTTCTACTACTTAAAGGGGGCTTATAAGAAAGACAGTGAGATATTTTTTTTTACAAGGGCCTGTAGTGACAGAACAAGGGCTAGTATTTTAAAACTAGAAGAGGGTAGATTTAGATTAGATTAGATCAGATTAGATTAGATTTAGATTAGATATAAGGAACTTTTTACAGTTAAGGGTGGTGAGACACTGGAACAGGCTGCCCCCTCCCTGGAACTGTTCAAGGCCAGGTTGGACAAGGCTTTGAGCTTTTGAGCCACCTGATCTAGTGCAAGATGCCTCTGCCTATGGGAGGGCAGTGGCCTAGATGACCTTTGAAGGTCTCTTGCAACCCAAACCATTTTGTGGTTCTGTGAATTGACTTCTAAGACCTGTGTTCTGATTTGGGGGCACTTTGCAAATCTTTAAGTCAGCAACACAACTCCTAAGAGGTCTGTGAAGAAACTTCTTCTTTTGTTGTATATAGGGCTGAAAACAAAAAAACAGCTCGGTGAGATAAGTAACCTCCAAATCCAGGGACTGGCACATAGACCAATCAGGAAACCAGCAGCCACAGTGCTTCTCAGACAGAGCTCGACACTGAGCAGCAGCTTTCAAACATTAACAGTGATGCTTATCTGCCTTCAGAGAAGTTCACTTCCCACATGCATGGACTCTGTACAAGTCAGGACTGCTTATCTCCTGATACAATCGATATGCAAGGCCTGCTACTGTTTGGTCCCCTATGCAAGCTTAATAAAGCCAGAGTAAGTGCTGCTGTTTCAGTATTGGCTGAAGGAAGTAAAACCACAGGGCACTGATGAGGGTCTGATGCCAGCACTGTGTGAATTGTAAGAAATGAAAAGGGGATAGAGTCTGTTAACCTTTTCCCTCAAGTTTCCTATTTATCTTCTTTTAAGATTCAAGGTAGGTGAGATACATCCTGCTTTAATCTCAGCTGTAACCCAACATGCAAGTTTTGGAGATCAGGGGGACAGGCTGCTCTGCTTTTCATGTGTGGAAAAGGAGGCAGGAAAGCCAGGGCAAAATATTTCTGAGTTCCATTCATGGCTTAGTGGGAATCCCAAGCACCACCCTTCTCACTGGTTTAAAGCCACGGAAACTAGATATGCACCCCCAGAAGGGACTGAGATCACATCAGTGAATAGAAGTGACTGCTAAAGGCTCCTTCTCCACAGTAGCATGGTTCACAAAATCTGAGGGGAGAGGAGGACCCAGCCCAGCCCGCCCGGCCCAACAATTCTCCACTTTCCCAGCTGAGCTTAAGGATTGTTCTCATTTTGTCAACAGCTGCTTTGGGTTTACACTCACCACCTACCTATAGAAATGGGGACTCACACCCACTTACTCCTTGCAGCAGAGCAGGCTGCATGGGGAAGATGGATTAATTTAATCTTTGTGATTGCATTTTACATTTTGATGCCCTGGATGTTTATTCCTTTATCATGTATTAATTATTGGCATTCTCTAGGCTTCCTTCTGTCTTAATCTGATTTAAAACAGACATTTGCATTTGAAAAGTAGCTAGTATGTATAGCAAATCCTTTCCCTTGGTTTGCTGGTAAGGCAGCCAGCTTTGAAGTATTATATTAATGCTGTTTGCCAGGGGTGAAATTAGCACACCACCTATGGAGAGGCACTTCTTTGGTGAACCTACTGCTTTTACCCACAGGCCACATCTACCTCCCCTGGTACAAAACCTGGATCAATCTTCTGGTGAGTTCAGTATCAGTATTTCCTTTTTTTCCTTTTTTTTTTTTTTTATTGCACCATACTGCGTACATAATTTAGGTCTTTTGGGAAGCTGCCCTGAGCCTGACTGATCTGTTTACATTGGTGCAAAGGGCATATGGAGTCACTGGTGTACCTCACTCAGGTTGGTTTAACTGCAATGATGAGTGGTGGGCACGGGACCAGGTGACCAGAGGTGGAGTGTCAGGCTCACTGATGTGACAGTAGCTGAGCTGGCTTAAGTCATCTGCCTCAACCCATCATGGCTGCTTGTGCAGGCTCTCCCTTTGCTCTGCTGAGGTCTGGCAGTCAAAATGCACAGAGCAGCCTCCCCTCACCCAGCTCTGGCACAACATTCCTGGTCAGCTGTGGCCAGGGAGGGTTCTCTCGCCTGTCTCCTGCTGTCAGGACTGGGTGAAGAGCAGTATTTCTGCATGGCAGAGATGGGAGGGGATGGCCTTTGGCAAGTAGTGCCCAGAAGCAGGGGCTGGAAACCAGGGTTTCCCAGAACAGCATATCTGATCACAGCATTAGTTGATAAGGAACAGCTCAAAGTGAACTTGGTTCTTCCTAAATATCCATATAGAGTTTTACAGATGGTTGAGTTGGTTTTAAAAGCATTTAAGTTAATTTATTACAACTTCTGCCCATGGACGAAACTTAAAGCAGCTACCAGAGCTCATTTACAAAAGGGGATGGAAAAGTTATTTCAAGTTAACAGCCTACACTACAGTAGTAGTTATTTGAACAGGTGGGGACTGGGGGAAGTAGGGATACTAGCCAAATCATGAATCATAAGCTAATCAGATTGCCACCCATGTTTGCACCAAAAGGAAAAAAAAAAAAGCGGTGCACGAAAATACCACACATCGCCAGCTACAGAACTGACTCAGCAAGGACCCAAACTTTTGTTCGGGTTTGCTGGGGTCAGTGGCTACACTTCCATTTTGTACAGGCCAGGCAGGGGCTCTCTCTGAAAGCCACCAGAGATGCTGGCTCTCCAATGACTCCTCTGCTCCTGAAGGTCTGGGGTTTCTTTGTACTCTTTGCTCCTCACCATGTTTCTGCTTCATCCAAGCAGGGATGAGTTTGGGGCCTTGCACTCTTTACATTTACCCTTCACCGAGTCTGTTCTGCCAAAGTGATCAGGCCTCAGACTTGAGGCTCTTCTCATAGGTGAGCTGGCAAAGCAAAAAGCCCAACTTCAGATGACCCAGGAGGGCACCCCAGGACACCTGCAGCCTCCACCTCCTCCAAGGATGCTGCTAGCTCCTCTCTCTGGCAAAGGAGGATGCATTTGGCTGTCCAGGAAGAAGGAGGTTGTAAGAGCTGTTTCTTGACCCTTGCAAAACCTAGGTGAAGGGCTGTGCAGAACCTTGGTGTGGCTCAGCTATGCTGGGTAGCAAGGGCTGCAGCAGGTCTGTACCGCCCATGCACTGCGGTGCAGTCACTCCAAGAGGCAGACCCTCAGTTCCTGGGGTAAACAACATACGGAAATGTAACCAGATTAAAAATAAAATAAAACAAAAAACTACACTGTTGAAACTTTGTTGATTTGAGCTGAATGCTTCATGTCTTACACCAGCAAGCAGAAAATCAGATCTAAAGTGCTGAGGCTGCTGGCGGTTGCGTGCCTGTTTGTGTGTGCAGTGGAGAAAAGTGCTTGTTTGGTGCTGATTGCAGACTATGGAATAAGAGCAATTTCTCATCCCACCTCCACAGAAACTATTTAAATAGTTCTACACCCACTTTGAAAGATGCTCAGTTAGAAAAGGAGTAAGTCTGGAAGTTATTACTCCTCGAAGGAAGAAGCACCAATAAATAGGCTCTGCTGAGTGCCGGTGCTTGCAGGGAGAGCACTTGCCCAAGAGCTACAGCTCCCTCCACCAGCCTGCCATCACCATGAGACACTTTTTATTAGGCAGCCTGGAGAGAAAGCATGCGCTGCGGGAAAGAGCCGTGCAGCTCGTGTCTGAGGAGCCCCTGGAGCTGACTCTTTGTCCCAGTGAAGCTACGGGCCAAAGCCCAGCTGGCTAGGAGCAGACGCCTCACTGACTGCACATGCCTCCACATGCTCCCCATCAAGCAAGGAGGAGTAGAAAGGGCCAGCAAAACCTGAGGACACACAAGGCGAAGCAATAGGCTAATTATAATTATAGAAGCTCTTGTGAAATAAGGGGGGGATAAGGGTCGTGCTGCATGCAGTCATTATGTGCCTCCCTTTCCCCTCCTTGGAGATTGCTGGCCATGCTCTCACTGGCCAAGTGAGCAGTGTTTGCCAGCTCTTTCCCAAAACTGGCACAGCAGTTCTTCAGGGCTTCTGGGGGGCTGCTGCCTGCTGCTTGGCCACTCTCTCAGCTGCCCATGTCCTTTGTCATGGTCCCTCTTTGCTGCCCAGCAGGCTGGTGCAGGCCAGCAGAGGCCCTTCAGAGCAGATGATGGCCAGGTCTTCCTGGGGGGTACTGAGAGAAAAGTTAAACCCAGGTGGGGAACTGGGCCACAGCTCTGGGCGCAGGAAGCCAGGTGTGAGCCAGGGACCTTGTCACTGGTCACTCCCAAGTTGTCTGCAGTGCTGGTCATGCCTGAGAGCAGACATTGAGGCAGCCAGGGAGTTTTCCCCATCCCACCACATTAGATGTTTGTGGATTTAAGGTGTTTCTGAATTAGGCTGCACCCAAATAGAGATTTTCATGAATTTATGCACTAAAAATAGCTGCAGAGTGCCTAAGTCCTCTAATGAATCTCATACAATGCTACTGTCAGAGCCAGCTGCTTGCATTTATACCCTCTCAACACAGTCATCCTGCTCTGTAACGCAGCACGCTAGGGCCTCGACCCTACAGCAAGTTTCAGGCAAAGCCTTATTTGTCTCTGGCTTTCCTCCAGCAGAGTTCTGCTGTGAGATTAAGATCTTAATATTTATAAGCCTCTGGTTTTACTATCTGTTTAATGTCACAATAAATCAGGTGCCTACACTGCTATCCCTCCATCCCACCTGAAACCCTCACCTTCTTAGCAAAGGGCAGTTATGTTTTTCCTTAAAAATAAACTAATTATAAAACCACGGTGTTTTTCTCACATTTAAACAGCCTCTGTAACAACCAATTATTTCTGAGGACATGAGAAGCAGCTGTTGCAATGCCGAAGCTCAAACAATTACATCTCTGCTATTTGAACGGGTAAGAGTTGATATTTTTATTCCCATGTGATAGTACCAAAACGCGATAAACAACCATAGCATTAGTATTAATTTGTGGAGCAAAGATCACTTTAATTTGCTCCAAGCTGAGGAATAATTTTAACAGAGTATTACCATTCCACAAACAACTGTTTGAAAGTCTGTTCTGTCTTTCCCTCCTTTTTTCACCTCTTTCTTTCATTTTTGATAAGGCAACACAACCCTGGGCAAGGGCTATTTGAAGACAGAGACAGTTTGTAAGCTTTCCAGACTGGGGAATGGACTTCAAAAATTGCTTTCCAAAGTTTAACTCAGTGCTGTTGACTACTGAATAGAAGGAGAGCACTGACTTTGCCTCCTGGGGACCTCCTCAGCTCTTACCAGAAGGCAGGCAAACATCACACAGGAGCTGGTTCCTCTCCCACAGTCTTCAGGTGAGGACTTCTGCTAAAAGCTTCACTCTTCAATCTGCCTATAATTACTCAAATCAAAGTGGAATCTACAGGTACTTGGCATCTGCAGACACCGGTCTGCCTTCATTTAGACTTGTAAATATAAAGCCAAGCCTGGAGCTCCAAGCTGCTGGCTCTGCAAGATTTTACTTAATTCTCTGGAAATCCTTGCAGCACTTAAACATGGAAAAGCGCATCCATGGCACAAAGAATGGTGGCTTGAGCTAATTAAGCAACAGTATAATATTTTTTAATGGCACGGGTGTCTGCCACCAACCTCTTCCAAGCATCTTAGCTGTGTTGTGGCTTTATGCTGCTTTTGTCCCTAGGATCATGTGTCCCTAGGACACACTTGACAAAGGTGATAAATCAGCTCTCATCCTGTCCTATTATCCAGGGAAGCATGATCAACCCCGTGCAGCTAGAAATCTGAAGCCCACAGGTAGTCTAATAGAGTGATTACTCCAGGTAGTTACCTATAACAAACCAGTCTCAGGAGGGAAGTCCCACTGTACCCACCCTGGGAGGATTCTCTCCTGAAAAGCACAAGGGTGATTCTAGGTCTTCTATTTTACCCTGCAATCACAGTGCTATGGATTGAAAAGAAAAGGGGTTAGGGACAGTGTGACAGCACTTTCTCTTATGTTTTGTGTGGATTTCAAGCCAAGAAGCATGTTCTGAGGTTCAGGCTTGAACCCTGTAGGCAAAGTAGATGGTGGAACATCTAACATCCAGTGAGTCAGTCAAGAACATTACTCAACAGCATCAAAACTAAGGTGCATGCGAGTGTGCAAAGCAATGGGAAATCTTTCACATAAAAAAAAAATGGAAGGTGCTGGAGACTTCATGGTCCTCCAGAGTTACATGGCAGCTGAGCAGGGAACTCTGAGAAATTAAATTTTGAAGGCATCTAAAGCTACAGCTGGTCACCAAGAGAAAGACCCAAAATAAGGAGTCCACTCTAATCCATCTCTTTAGGAATATGGCCCCAAGTGACTCGCCACAGATTGGGCAGGTGTTAAGTTGCAAAGCCAGAAATAGAAAAACGTTTCTCTCTCCTGGCCTTTCATTTGAGGGCTTGGACAGATTCCCAGACAACTGCCAGCCATACGAAGATATAAATTATTTGGAAGAGAGCAAAGGGTGATGGACCAGGGTCAAAAGACACCTGCAAGCTTGCAGACCATTTAGCAGGCACCAGTGGCCAGAGCAAATCTAGGGGTTGTGACTCACGTGTTTGCCATGTGAATATGTTGAAATGCCCTTTCACCACTGATTGTTGCTTTTCTCCAGGCTGAATTTCTATAGTTTGTGCTCCACCATCCACCTGCCCGCTGGCAGACGCAGGCAGATTTATTGCCACAGCGAAAGGTAGGCTTCCATTTCTGGAGCACTCTGCCTCCAGCGCCTTCCCGGGCTGCAGATAACTCTCTGGCCAAAGAGCTGAAGGCCTGCTGTGTGATTCTTGCCACCTGCCATGTTGCCCACAGGGCCTGAGCAGCAGCAATGAAAGATGTGGAGACAGGCTGACCTCATTGCTATGTAAGAAAATTACAAACAGTGGGTGAGAGCTGCTTCAAAAAGGTGGTCTTCAAAAGGGCAACTGATCACCATAGCCCCCTCCCCCCAGTTAGGGCCACACATATGTCTCACTAAGTAAGACTTGCCCAGCACAAGAGGATCCAGATCTGTCCAGAGCAATTCTACTACAATTCAGACATCCTCTGGATAAATCCTTGTAGCAGTGATCCGCAGAGGTTTATACTTGTTCTCTAAAATGCCACCCTAACTGCCTTTGTCCAGATCCAAATATTTTAAAGCTTATGTACTGACTGCTGTTGTAGAGCGGGCAGCAGCGTGGGGACCTCAAGCACAGGGCAGTTCAGCTGGAAACCCAACAGCTTTCACTTCCCTCCTACACTTCCTACTGCGGTCAGCAGCACTTTCGTGCCATGGGCTCACTAGCACCCCATCCTCAAAATCTACTCACAACAGCTACTGTCCTTGGTACAGGCAGTGAAGCTCACAGACTGCCTTTTCTGTTTGAAACTGGTCCCTGGAGGCTTAATTTGCAGACAGTAATGGGATTCCACCTTCCTGTGCCTGACAGAAGGTGCCTCTGTGAGCAGCCTTGGTTCACCTTTCAAGAAGCTGACCTCTTTTTTTCTTGAACAGCATCCCAGTTTTGGCACATGGGCTGTGACAAATGTTTCAGAAAAGGATTACAGGGTTAATTAACTCATTAATATTTAATCCTGCTTCCCCACTATTGGGTTGTTGGCCAAACTTTCTGCCCTCTAGACCCAAATCTACACCAACCATAAATATTACTTTCTTCTCAGAATCTGACTTATTATTATTCCCATCTCCTTTCTTCTGCCTCAAGCCCTGGCCTCTTTCTTCCAACAGTCCTCCCTACAATCAAATTATTTTGGAAGGGAATTTTCTTCTCTTGGCTTCAGCTACAGGATCGATCCTCATTTACTGTCAGTAATGTGCCTTTCCACAGTAAGCTCTTGCCTCTTTCGCTGAGGAGTTACACTGTCTTCATACACATTTTCCTTACCTTTCTCCTCCTCAACTCTGAAGAAGAGGAAAGGAGATGACAGGAGTCCCACCACTCTCATGGAATGGGTGTGGAAGAGCACAGGGATGTGGAAGACTTTTGGGCAAGACGGGGTTTCTGTCCCTCAGCTGTTGTGAGACACCTCTGGATTTGGCAGCAGGATGGTGGGAGCTGTGATTGCAGCCCTGGGACAGCAAATCCGTTCTAGCTTTGGCAGTGGATATGGGCAGCAGGGAAAGCATGTTGGCACAGGCTTTAGCACAGGATAGTTTCTTGACATCCAGGGTCTTGTGCAACCGGCTCGAAGCCCATCCCGTTCAATTTTCCCGTTATTATTTGCTGAGCTAGCAGGACTGAAACATGCACACCCATCTGCGGTGCAATTGCCCCTTCCAGTACCACATGTTCCAGAGCAAGCTGGGGCTCCCCGATGTGCTCCCCCCACCCCCTTCAGCAGGGCCAGACGGGCCCTGCGTGGGGTTTGCCATGCGAAACAACTTGTGGGAGAGACAAGGGCTCTTCTCGGTAACGCAGCCTGCCGCTGGTGATGGAAATAAAGGCCAAGAAGGAGATGAGATTAAGCACAAACGTGTAGCTGCAGGGATGGTTGTAGGTGCTTAGGCAGCTCCCTACAGACGACTCGTTTGATCAACATTTCTTCAGTGTCTGCCAGCCCCGGCTGTGTGCCCACTTGTGTGTGTTTGTGCCCCCCACCTCCGCAGCACACAGGGCCTGCTCCAGAGGGACGCCAACCACATCGCACCCGCCCAGAGCCGACGACGGTGGGGAAGGTTGGGTACCCCTGGATTTCACGGCAGCCCAACTGCAGGAGGCTGACAAGCACAGGCAGCAGAGCCACGTCCTTCACTCTCTCCTGCTTTCCCGACCGGTATGACGGGCGGGCAGCGAGGGGAGCCGCGGACAGGCTTCCCGACTCTGTCCCCACCACGCAGGACGCTGCTTCCCACGCGCCTCGGAATCGGGGCAGTTTTGTTCGCTTCTGCCCGTTTTGGGGTAGCGGGCCGGGTTTCCCGTGTACGCTCCCAGCCCAGCCGTATCCTGGGGCGGCTCCAGCGCGGCGGCGCCACGCTCAGCAGGGGGCAGCAGCGGCGGCGGCGCCAGCAGCAAGCTGAGCCGAGCCGAGCCGAGATGAGCCGGGCCGGGCTGCACCCAGCCAGGGGCTGCACCGGCGGGGAACACCGGACCCGACCGGGCTGGGCCAAGGTAACGAAGGACCCCTATGCAGTAGGTCAGGTCTCACTGGAGAGCAGCCCAGCGCAGAGGGAGGCTCGTTTGTGCCAGCGCTGCTTGGCAGGACCCCACCAATGCCACCCCTTCCCCTCACCTCCCCTCCCCGCCTGTCCCAGCGGCGGCAGCACCGGCGCCCCCCGCCCGTCAGGTTATGAATGGGTGCAGCGGAAGCCCCGCCCCCCCGGACGTGACGCCCCGCCAATGGGGGCGCGGGGCTGCGTGGCTGGATGAGGTCAGCGCGGCGGTGCCGGGGCGGGGGCGGCGCGCGGGGGGCCGGGTGAGGCGGGGGTCGCAGCCCGCGGGCGGGCAGGGCAGGGCAGGGCAGGGCGGGCAGTGCGCGGGGCTCTGCGGCTCGCCGTCCGCTGCTGCCGCGGCCCAGGGGAGGCGGGGAACGGGGGAGGGGCGAGGAGGAGGAGGAGAGGGAGGAGGAGGAGAGGGAGGAGGGTCCTCGCCGCCGCCGCCGCCGCTGCTCCGTCCCAGGGGCCATTCAGCGGGAGCGCGGCGAGGAGCGAGCGGTGTCGAGGCCGGGCGGGGGACGCCGGGCGATGCAGGGCTTCGTCAGGCTGCGGTGCGGCGGCCGCGGGCTGTGAGCCGGCGGGGCCGGGCTAGGCTGGGCCGGGCCGAGCCGGGCTGGGTTGGGCTGGCGGCGCGGGGAGGGGAGGGGCGGGCGGGAGCGTGGCGGAGGGGGGGGGGTGGTGGGCGGGGGGGGCGGGGTGGGGGGGGGGGGGGGGGGGCGGGGGGGGGGGGGGGGGGGGGGGGGGGGGGGGGGGGGGGGGGGGGGAGCGTGGCGGAGGAGAGGGCAGTCAGCGGCGGGAAGGCGGGAGCGGGGCTGCCCCGGTGCCCGCCCCGCGCGGGGGGCCGGCCCCTGAGTGCATGCGGGGCGCCCCGCCGGGCCGCCGCCGGCCCGCCGCCGCCCGCCGCCCCTGAGAGACCGGCGGGGAGAAAGTTGCGGCGGTCGCCCACATGCGCGGTCCCGGCCGGCGGCTTGGGGAACGGCGCCGAGCGGAGGTGGGCGAAGAGAGTTTGAAGCGCTCGCCGGCGGGAAGATGGCGGAGCGGAGCTGAGAGCGGCGCCCGGCGAGCTCGGGCCGCCCCCGCCTTCCTCCGCAGCCCCCCGGACCCCCGCCGGACACATGCAGGCCAAAAAACGCTACCTGACGCTGCTCTCCGCCGGCACCTGTCTTGCCCTGCTGCTCTACCTGGGAGGCGTGCGGCTGCGGGCGGCCCGGCACCCGCCGCCCGGTAGCCGGCATGGCCCGCCCTCGCGTCCCGGCGCCGAGCGGCCCTGGCCCCGCTTTCCCGACGCCCTGCGGTCCTTCGCGCCCGCCGAGAAGCCGGGCCCCGAGGGCGGCGGCGGGCGCGTCTCCCCCCGGCAGCGGCGGGACGCCAGCGCCGGCCTCTATCGCGGGCGCCGCTGCCGCATGGAGTCCTGCTTTGACTTCGCCCAGTGCCGGAAAAACGGCTTCAAGGTCTACGTCTACCCGCAGCAGAAAGGGGAGAAGATCGCCGAGAGCTACCAGAACGTCCTGGCCGCCATCGAGGGCTCCCGCTTCTACACCTCTGACCCCGGGCAGGCCTGCCTTTTCGTCCTCAGCCTGGACACGCTGGACCGGGACCAGCTCTCCCCCCAGTACGTGCACAACCTCCGCTCCAAGGTGCAGAGTCTCCACCTGTGGAACAACGGCAGAAACCACCTGATTTTTAATTTATACTCCGGCACCTGGCCCGACTACACCGAGGATGTGGGGTTCGACATCGGCCAGGCCATGCTGGCCAAAGCCAGCATCAGTACTGAAAACTTCAGACCCAACTTTGACGTTTCTATCCCACTCTTTTCTAAGGATCATCCTAGGACAGGAGGGGAGAAGGGATTTTTGAGGTTTAACACCATCCCTCCTCTCAGGAAGTACATGTTGGTATTCAAGGGGAAAAGGTACCTGACGGGGATAGGGTCAGACACCAGGAATGCCTTATATCACGTCCATAACGGAGAGGATGTTGTCCTCCTGACCACCTGCAAGCATGGCAAAGACTGGCAAAAGCACAAGGATTCGCGCTGCGATCGAGACAACGCTGAATACGAAAAGTAAGTGAGCGGCGCCCCGTTCCCACGCGCGCGTCCCCAGGGCCATGGTAGCGTCCCCGACTCTGCGGGCAGCCTCGAGCAGATGTGTGCTGAGGGGCCAGAGCCAAGTGGCGATCTCCTTTGGGCAGGTCGGTCACTCCTCCGGTGACCCGCGCGGCTGCCGGAGGGCTCAGCGCAGCCTTGGTCCGAGGAGCCGTCGGGGCAGCGGCAACGTCCCGCAGCCACGGCGTTGCTCGCCTGGGGACAGATGACCTGCAGCCCTTGGGCTTCGCAAGCCCTGCCAGCGGCGAGGATTCCGCTGAAGGATGCTCTGGCATCTGGCACTGCCCTTCGCCCCCCCAGCGCCTCTTAGAGTCGATGCCCTGTGCCTTCCCACACTGAGACAAAGTTGGTGCGAGTCCTCAGCCCCTTTCAGGGAGCGTATGAGCCCAGCTCCCGCGGTGGGTTAGTTGCTGAGGGTGATCGCTGGGATGCTTTTTCCCAAAACCACTGCCCGACGTCCGGCCAGTGTCTGTGTATCTCCGTAGGCGAGGCAGTAACTTGCCTTGCCGTCTTTTTCCTCTCTGTTCAAACCAGCGCAGCATCAGTAAAGAAAGGAGGAAAAAGAAATGCTGACTGTGTTTCGCGTCCTGTACCTTGAGTTTCTCCTTTTTGCGGGTGAGAGGATACACCGACGGCTTGAACACAGCCCGTGTTTCCTCTGCGTGGTTTCTTGGCTTTCCCTGATTTTTATTTGTTTGTAGTGTTACTGTGTAGCCAAATTTTACGTTGCCGTTGTGCTGCCCTTGTCCTCCAGTCTGCTTTTCAGGTTTGTATATATAGCTGCTGGGAAAATCGCTTCCTGGGAATTACCTCCAGGACTGCGATGCTGACTAAGCTGTTTGCAACTGATTAGTTCATTTAAATGCCGACCACCGCTACGCTCACTGCATAGTTGGTGTCTATGCATTAAGTTTGTCTCATGAGAATGTTTGCTGTGTAGCAGAAGTCAGACGCTGGATTAAAACAGACCAGCCGTATAGTGCTGAGTAGCGTGCAGTGGAGCTGCACCGAGAGCTGCCGACGGCTGGAGGGGTTTGCGATGCACAGAGGAACGTGGGTGGAAAAATACTTCTGGAGAGCAGTCGAGAAGGAAGTACGGTGGCATTAATGCTGATCAAAATTTCCAGCTGGCTGCCTGTTTCTCCACCGAAACTAGCCACTGGGGGTTGGGAGAGACTGGGAAGGTCAGCACCGCAACGCCGAGAAGTCTGCGTGTGCCTGAGAGAACTCTGCTCACCCTCCAGTTACTGTAAATTTGCTGCAGAGGGGGGAGGAAACAGCAGTGCAGGTACTTGGTGGACTTTTAATCCCGTTCATTTTCACAAAACTGATGGGTGAATTGTGAAATGATGCACATGTGGAAGTGGTACAGCAGTGGTGCTGAGTAGAGTGAGGTAATGAGCTAAGTTTGTGACCTGGGAGTCCCTTTGGCTTGTGGTCTGTCTTAGGGAATATTTTGGGGGGGGGGGAAGAAGGGAGACCCGACAGCTACAGCCTTGCACACTGTGCTGGTTTTTGGCATAGATTTCATCAATGGGAACAAATTTACAGATAGCAAATAACCAGGGCTTTTCCTATGTTCTACAGCATCTGTGCTGTCAAATTGTCATAAAAACAAACATCCCCACCTGTGGTTTGACGTGAATAGGGCAACATTCAGCTTTTTTACAGCTATGCCATTTGGTCTAATAAAAAAATAGACCTCTCCCTATAAGCTCTGCTGCTTATTTTGTAGCAGTGTCTTTGCTGCTTATTTTGTAGCAAAGGGTGTATGTAACAACCCTCAGGGGATATGGAAGCATGAACCCAACCAGTATGCTGTGCTATTCATACAAAAAACATACTTGCTGCTAAGATACAGCTGTGTCTGGGGTGGTGTATGGGGTCTTCAACATTTGTTGCAACACTGCTGTTAAAGACAGGAAGTAAAAAAAGATGATTACAAGAAAATGAGATTACTCCAAGAAGTGAGGCAAGCTGAAACTGTGGCTGAGCCACTGAGATGAACAGCTCTAGCAAACAAGTGCAAATGCCGAAGCTCTTTAACCTGGCATCTTATCTGAGCGAGCGCAGCTGCCAGAGCGTGCTGCTGCCCCTTTGCACTCCTGCTTCGGTGCCGATTCCCAGCAAAGTATGCCATCTGCTGATCTCCCAGCACTGCGTCCTGCCGTGGCCCGTGGTCTCTGTCTCTCCCGTGTACGTATGGACCATGCCTGGCTCTCTGCTCTCTATAAAATCCGACAAGGTCACATCCCCAGGGTGACATAGCAGTGATCAGCCCATTGAAATGCTTCTGTGCTTATTGGTGTAACCCAGGTGTGAAAGCTTGTAGGAGGGACTCTGCTATTCACCCCTCCCAAAGCAGCATCCCATCACGAATGAGACTGTAGTGCTTCAAAAGTAAATATCTCTAAATACAGCTGGGCCATGAAAACTGCACACAGAGCTGCTCTTATGAGGCTTTTAGGGCTTGGATTTAACAATGCATCATCAAGATACTAATCAAAAAGAGGACAGGTGCATTCTTCAAGACATGTATATTTGTGTATCCATATGGGGTTGGGAAAGTCACCTGTCGCGCTCTTCTGTGCCTGTTTTCCCATCCTCTCCTCTAATGCTAAGGCCTTTTCACTTTGTGTGAGAGGCAGGAGGAACATGGGTGCCCTGGAGAGCTGGACCCAAGATACTGGTCCTTGCCAGGGTGAAATATAAATGATTTGCTCTAGGTAGAAGCCTTGCCAAGCCCAGTAAATTAGATGACTGGGTTTTAAGACATGGTAATCTCGTGTCATGTTGTGTTATGCTTGGTGCCAGTGAACGTTACAAGTTAGTTGTGATGTGGTTTCACCTATGGCACAACATTTGATGTTGGGTTTGAACAAGGTCCACCAGCCTGCAGGATGAGTTGTTTCCTCTCTAGGAGATTGAAAAAGCCAAGAAAGATAACCTCTTAACCTGTGGAAAATGCATAGAGTGTCTTACTTCATTTGAAGGAAGCAAGGAAGGGCATGTGCATATTTGACCGTCTCCTTGAATTGTATTGAAAGATCCATCTGTATGTTACAGCTAATTAATTTGCATCCCAGTTATTCATCTCAGCAGATAAAGCTGATGCAGACTAAAATGAATTGCATTATCATGATTAGACTACTAGCAAACAGGATATAAAGGAAAACAAAGAAAATCTCTAGTTTCTTTACAGTGCCCTTGACTGTCCAGGTTGGCCTTTGTCACCTAGCACAGGGCAGCTGGGCTTTCTGAATTCCTCCATGATAGGTTTTCAGCATCAAGCATTCTGTTTCACAAAGGGTTAAGCAAATAAACAGTGCTACTGCTGAAGCTTGAAGACAGCCTCCTAAATGTTTAATGACAGTCTAAATATATACATATGTACAGTGTGTTTTAAACAAAGGCAAAATTCATGGACAGGCTTAACTGGTTCCAAATAATTATTTTTTGGAAGGTAATATAAATGACTATGGATGCCGAAAAAAATGGAGGAATGTGATGTTCTAGTAATGCTAGATGCAGAGAGAAGAAAATGGACTAAAATAGGAATCTTTCTAGGAAAGTAAATAATGTCTGTTGTCTGTGGTGTATCACACCACATCTCCTGTATAGGGAGAGTAATTGTATCCTAAAGCATAAGGTCTCATCAGACGCTCATTTGAGGAGGCTTTTTGCTCATATCTGTGCAGGATAGCTGAATTTAATGGTAGTAATGAAACAGAGGGGTAAAACAAATAATGATCAGGGTTGGAGAGAGTAGGATGGAGAAGGGGAAGCGAGCAAACAAATTTATCTTTTGAGAAATGTGAACTTAAGGTGGAGGGCAACTAGTGCAGCAAGGTGTTTTTATAGACTTGGTAAGTTTTTCTACTAGTTGGTACTCAAAAAGCCTGTATGATCAAGACTGAACTGAGAAAGGCAGGCAAAATATGCACGACCTCATGAGGTGGGACCAGTTCTGCAAGAGGAGGTTGGAGGCATGTGGCTGAGGAGGAGCTTATGGAAGAACCTACCTGGGGCTCCTGGGAGGCTGGCAGAGGAGGGAGAGAGCAGCAGCATGCTGCATGCTTGTGCCTGTGAGACAGCTCTGCGGGGCACATGGCAGCATTGAGCAGGGTTGTGCATGTACTTTTACAGGTGAAAATATCCAGCTGAGAGTTTTCACTGATCTCTGGTACCTGGTAGGTTTATGTGTCATGCACTGTATTGTTGGAATGTGTTTTCAATCACGGCTGAACCTCCTACCAGTGGAAATGCTGTCCTGAACGAAGGTTACAGTCATGCAGTAAGCACAGAATGGGAAGAAAAGCAACTTAAGAGTTTCACTTCTTTCCTAACAGGAACAAAATACACATTAAAAAAAAACCCAACCAACCAAAAAATACAAACAAATGGTAGATTTAGACACTAGGGATGAGTCTGCCACTGAAGACTAGCGTGAAAATGTGAAGTAAGGCTTGATAGTGTAGATGCTGCGTGCACATGTATGTGCATGTTTTGAACAAAGGCAAAATTATTCTGTTTTCAACATACTAAGCCTCAGTATATTGTATGAAAATATAAATAGAACTGCCACACTTAATCACTTCCTGAATTATTTTCAGGTTTATTTAAAAGCCTTCACAAGTCAGCTCCTTTGCAGGTGTTTAAGATGGGGATGAGAAATCACCCAGGTTCAGGGTGGCTGTTTGGGACGTCTGAACTGAGATGGGAACCAGCCTGTGCATCTAGTATATCACCAGGCTGCTTTGGGAGCTTGGCTGAAACTCAAGAACTACTGAGAGAGCTTGGGCATTTTCCCAGAGTATCTTGGCTCCTGCAGAGACCTTTCCCCACCAGACTGCTTTTTTATTTTAATATCAATTTTCAAGAAGCTGGAAATTTGCCCAATTTACAGAGTGTTTATTCCAAAATGCAGCAAGCAGGTAAATAACAAAGCTTTATCGTATGCCCAAGAAATATGGGATTTTCTCTGTTGTGTTCCTCCTCCTGCGCTCTGTATATAGAGCAGAGTGTCCTTATGTGTCTGTCAGTGCTGATTTAATGCAAGCAATGCCCCGGGGGGTTAGGAGTGTCCACCTGGGAGGCTCTGGGCTGATGCCCTTGGCAGGAGTTTGGAGCAGGTGACGGGAGCATCCCTGAGGTCCTGGCCAGAGGTGCAGTCTTCAGCCTGACCATTTGTACCAGGCTCTTCCCTCTCAGAAAAGGGGTGGAAGAGGGTGGGTGTGTGTGCATGAGCATGTTTTATCATGTGAGTGGTGCTGGCTTTGTAGGGTCAGGCCCTGGCAGAGGAGCCCACCCTGCCTGCGGGCCTTAAACCAGGCGCCCTCCTAACCTCAAGTAATTAAGTTTTCTTGTGGGGCGAGTTATTATTATAATTGCTTGCCCCAGGCTTTTCTGTGTCTTTCTGTGAAGCATCACGTATGAGGCTCTGTGGTGACAAAGCATTACAGTAGATGGCTGATCTGGTCTGGAGCAGGCACTTTCTGTATGCAGAAATGTAGGTGAACGCTGCTTTCATGGCCGGAGGGGCTCTGCTTTTAGTTTTCCTACCTGGGAAAATGGTTCTAGAGTAATTCATTGATAAATAATTATCACTGAAGAGATGCTCAGTGATAGGACCCAAACAAAAAAAAAAAAAATCTGAGTCATCATTTTCATTTTAAGCAGTATTAATCCCAAAACAGGTAGCTTGAAGGGTTTGTTGAACACGGAACAGAACTGAGCTAAAAGTAATGTTTCTAGCCATTTGGTCATGATGGAGCCCTGCCACGCTCCCAGCGACGTGCCCTCAGCAAGAAGGTGCTGCAGAGCATCCAGTGGTGCTCCTGCCTTCTTGCCCTCCCTGGTCGGGCGTTTCACAGGGCAAACCCTGACTTATGCAGGACTTTTTGTGCTCAGCCTAAGGTGAGCTTCAGTAAAATTGCTCCTAAGGGAGAGATATGAATTGGGGTTTTGCAGGCTTTCACGCTCCCTGCTGCATTGGAAGTGTTCCCAGCTATGGACCAATTTGCATTTATGCAGCTCTGAAGTGATGCATCTTCCCGGGAGGATGGGATTAAACAAGAGGAGTTTCATCTCAAGACAAACCTGAGTGAAAAATGTTACTGGTTTGACTTGTCTGGAAATAATCCTTTTGCCCCACATACAGCCCTGGAACAGCCCACTGGAAAGTAGATCGGCAGCCGCTTGTGGGAGAGGGAGGTAAATGAAACTGGTCGGCACGAAGTACTTATTTACTCAACAGATGTGAGTCAAGAGAATGTGCTGTAATCTGATGATTTCTGGAGTATTATCTGTGATTGTTTTCCCTTTCTCTCTGCAGGGTTTCTTTCAGAAAAGCCACAGACTTCTGTGGTCTTGGGTAAACAAACCATTTTGCTAACCAGAGAAAAATAGTCGGTAGGTATGTAGATAACTGTCTGGCCTGTGAAGGGAGTTAAATGCCCTGTTCTGTTCTGCTAAGGTGACTGACTCTTCAAGGACTTGGCTATATCTAGATGATGATGCAAGATACACGCTCCTGTCCCATGTCGTATGGAGATTAGTTCAGCATGCGAGAATGTGCTAATATAACTTCAGGTTATATTTAAGGTTTTGCAGCTTTCCATGTTGCCAAATATTTTGGGACGTATAGGTTTCAAAACTTTTTAATGGTTTACACTGAGCAGTAGATTTGTTCCTCCTATTCACCCACGGTGCTTTGCTTTTACATCAGGTTTTGTGTTGCTCTTTTTTTATTCCAAATTCCAACTCCTCCACAAGGAGGCAGGACACGTATCTTGCTGTTAATTTAGGAGCCTCCTTAGTCAACTGGTGGGAGCATTAATGGTACATAGTGCTGATAAAAATTATTCCCACATCTCTGGAGCCAGGGCAGGAGGGGCCCAGTGGCACCAGGCATGCACAGGGGCAATTAAAGCACTAGGCCAGAGGGTGGTGGAAGTCATAATTTCTTTCACTTACAGAGCAAATTATAATTTATAACATCTGACACCCAATGCACTGGAAGAAAACAGAGTGTGCTCAGAGCAATCCCTGTCCTGGTATTGCAGCACGGGTGCCACGGGGCCTGGGGGGTGTTTTGGATGCAGAGATCAGCACGCTGTGGTGGTGCAGGCGAAACTAGTTTAAGGAATGAATTCCAAATAAGAACAAAAGAGAGGAGATTTGTTTCACATGAGAAGAGGGAAGTAACGCTTTAAGAAAGAAAGGCTCTATCTCAGCAAAATGTTGTGCCTAACTGCTTTGTTGGGAAAGAACTGGTGTGAGTGCTGCCAGGCTGGTGGCTTTCCAAATGCAATCTGACTTCCTAAAATGTTTTAGTTTCTTAGAATAAGAAAACATAACTTTAAGCCAGTCGGGACGGTTAGGCTTCCTCAATAATAAGAAGAATAAGATGCCATTTTCTTTAAATGTCTTGTGTTTTCTCTGCTCATCTCTTCCACTGCCTCTCACTGAGATTTAACTTCAGTTTTTTAGGTGGTGTAGTGCAGTCTCCTCAGCAAGGATGCAGACAGGGTGTTAAGCAGGTGTTCCCTGGATTGCCACAGGCCACCGTGACTGCATTTCTGTATGACTTTAAAATGGGGAAGAAGGCTTTAAGGCTTTGCTTTCCCTAAGTTGTGGGTGGGCTTTTTTTTTGTTTTTGGGTTGTTTTTTTTTTTTTTTTTTGGGGGGGGGGTTACTTGAGTGTTTTATAAAGGTTTAGAGAAAGTGCTATGTAAAACTGAAGAATTATTCATTAATGTTTTCTGTGTCCCTTTCTCAGGAAGCATCAGTGTAGGTCTAAACTGTGACTTTCTGATAAAAAGTGGTAGTAGTCAGAAGCAGCATAAAGCAGCTCTCCTTTGCATATACTGGGGAGGAAATCCCAAAAAAGCTTTTATTGAGCTTTGCACTTGTCCTAGGTTAGGAGAATTGGTCACATTTGGTAAATGAGCCTTTTAACTCCCCTTGCTTCACTGAAACCCTAGCAAAGACCACCGCTTTTCCAGGTGCTGAAGCACTGCCATTCCTGACCACTCCTTCAAGGGCTCTTGTGGTGTAGTTAGCAAATTCAGTAGCTCTTCTGCCTTAAGTTGACTTTTTTCCCCCATGATGGTTTCTCGGCCAGAAATACATGAAAACAAAATAATTCCTGTGTTCTTAAGTGAATTTCCCATTCATTCACTTTTTTCCCCTCTAATATACTCTTTGTGATTGTGAATGAAACAGAATTAGGGCTAATTTAGTTGATTGGCTGCAAAACAAAAGTATTCAATGCTAAGAATGGGAAATGAGACGGCCTTTCTAAAATGTTACTTCTTTGCATAATTGTAATAGATTATAATTATACAGTCGGATGTTTAGCAGTGGATTTGCTGTAAACACGGTCATGGGAAATGTCTCATTGCTCACTTGTGTGGTTCAAATCCCAGTGTGGTCCTGTCGATGGCTGTACCAGCATCACTAATGACATTTTTTCCTTGGGCAGATTGGCATGTTACAGAAAATGCTCTCTCCAGTTTCCCTCCCAGCTCCTCCCACAAAATTACCACTGGTCGATATGGTCATGTCAAACTGTTGACACAGATCAATAAGATCAATCATTCTTCAGCTCCTAAACAAAATTGAGAGCACGATGCTGACAGGCTGTGCGTAGCAATACTGGCAGCAATTCCTAAATGGAAATTCATACCGTAATGTTTGCAAAGTGTACATGGGGGACTCTGTCCTGTTAAAAATTAGTTCTCTGAGGCTGTAAAAAGAAGCATGATACAAATTGTTTCCTACAGTTGTAGTATGTGTTATGACCCCTACAGCCACCAGGCTGATGGAGAACATCACCGGCCCAACAGTGGTGCTGGAGAAGGGTGAACGTGGCAGAATTTGGTTAGGAATCCTGATTTTCATCTTCCTAGAAGATCTTGACTTCCGATGCTGGTTTTTGCCCTGCACATAATTGCAGACATTTTATCTCAATACTAGAATTCCTGGTGCAATCAGGTAGTTCAGTGTGTAACTGCTAGAAAGCCCAGCAAAATTGTACTTACTGTAGTCTGCAAGAATAAAATCAGAGGCTGCTTCTTGAAATCAGAACCTTTATCTGAAGAAAGGACAAATCTTTGTTTCTAATGTCTGCATATATTTCTCTGAAGGCTTGTTTGGGTGTGTCTGCTCATAGACTCAATCAGCTGCTTCAGGAAGACAAATACATAAATGTTTCATCTCCTTGATTTGCCACCAACCATTGTTCTGGGTGCTAGCAGATTTTTTCTTTTAATTAAATATAATGTATCTAATCCTAATGGGAAACATAATTATAGGATTTATTTTTTAATAGCGTGATTTTGGAATTGTTTTATAAGAAGAGTAACACTTCCCCCTTAAGGGCTGTTTAAAAATGAGCAAACAAAATAAAAAACCAAAGTACACTTTGCTAAAAGCAATAAATCTCAGACAAGCAGCTAAAAAAAGCCATCTGATATGTTGGAGCAGCAATACAGCTGAAAATTAATGATCAGTAAGTTGGTGCTGCAAGAGAGTGAATGCATTATGGATTTGAGGAGACGCCTATAGCCTATTAAATGTCAGCAAATTTTAGCATAAGCAGTAGAAAACCCCGATCAGAAAATGTAAAATGGTGCAATGTGCAGTTGGAAGATGCAGTGCCAGAAAGGATGTGGGAACCATGTGTGCGATTGAAATGTAAGAAAGTGCTTTGCAAGATGAGGGCCTGAAATTGCGTGCTAAACTCCGTCAGTTTCCGATCGGAGCGATTTAAATGTTTCACTGAGGCATGACTGTGAAACCCTTGCACGAGGAGGTACGTATGAGTGTTTTAAATAATGTCAAACAAATAGCATCCCTTCACCCTCCCACTCTCTCACGCTTTTTTTCCTAAAACCGAAAGGTAAGGCTACTACTTGAATTGTAATGGAATAATATATCAAGTGAGTGATCACATCAGGCATGGACACTTACCAAATCACAGCGAGATAACTGTGAATAACTCTCTAGTTTCAACAATTTGCATGGCCATTAACAATTGATGGGTTTCCCTTAGAACTGCATTATCTATGGCAGCGGGATCTATTCCCGTGCACTGCTCCTGCATACTAAGTGCCAGAGAAATTCTCAGAAGTGAGGGTAATAAAAAACCTGATAGCAGCAAGGTGAATGAAGCAGGTAAAAATTTCAAGGCAACATTTTCATGCAACATTTTTGAAGGTGGGGAAATATTTCAGGCGATCATGCATTTTCATAACTGCTCTTGTCCCCTTCCTTGCTTATTTTTTTTTTTTTAACTGCAGTTCTTCAAGTTGTAATTCAAGCTGGTGTTAGGCTTCCCTTTGCTGCTTGGTGTCGTCTCAGGCTTGATGATTGGTCTGGCATGTGGATCAATTTAAGCAAGATTTAAAAATAGGCTTTGTTTTAGTTTCGGATTGGACACGTGTCTTGAGGAGCTTTTATGCATATTTGACAAAAGCTAAAACTGGCGCTAATTTATTAGGCCTAGATTTCTGTATGGCTCTTTCACGGGAGTGATTTCAGGCAAGTGTCAAAGATGTGCTTTCCTTATGAAAATAATGCCATTATTTTAATAAGCACGTGACACATCCCTTGTTTCTAGTGCTTTCATGTCTGGCTGGCGACACATTGGATCTTTCCAGATTCCTCCATCAGGTTGACTTTTCCAGCCCCAAATGTCTCTTCTCCCTCCCCTCCCCCCCCGTTTTTTTTTTCATTCCTTTTCCCCTTCCCCTTCCTTTTTTGTGTTTGTGTTCGGAAGATTAAAGCGCCTGAGTGAAGCGGTGGTGGGGAAGAGCTCAGATAATCAAAGAGTGCAAGCAGTGGAGCTGTGTGAAGGCAAGTAGGTGACACATCAAAGCTGGTGGGTACAGGCACTTGCTGCTTTCACCTCTCCTCATAAACGATCCCCCTGCTATAAACAGAATTCCTGGGGTTAATTTGTGAGCTCACACATACACAGATGTGATTGCTTTTCTACACTCTTCCCAAAACTTAATTGCAGAAAATGGTAATAAAGTCTTAGCTTTGTTCCTTGGAAGGGGAAAAAAGTCCCTTCTGTAGACTTGGTGTGTTAGGAAATAAGTACGTGTGATAGCGAGAGGCGGTCGTTTGCGTTCAGCTAAGAACAGCCCAGCGCCTTATTGTTGCATCTACCCCTAAATGCTGTTTCTGGGTTGCTGTATGTAGTGTGAGGAGAACTGGAAGATTTGAGCAGTGCCTGACTGCCTCTGGCTGGGCCTTCCATGGACAGACAGCCAGTGAGTCCTGGCTTGGCCAGAGAACCCATGGCCTGGGCAGGCAGCTGCCCCTCACCTGGCCACGCGCAGGTGCTGCTTGCAGAGCTCTGCATCCAGTGCAAGGGCTTCAGGAGCTCAGGGGAAGCCCCAAATCCCCATTCATCTCTAAACACTGTGAGCGGGTCTCTCGATGTGAAGCTAACCCAGACGGCTGGCTGTTTGCTCAGCTGCTGCCTCTGCCCATGCTGTCCTCTCCCTAAACCCTGTGGAAGTGAGAGGTTAAGCACCCCGCAGTCTGGATGGACTCTTGTTCTATGTTTTTGCAAAGGCATCCTCCTCCTTGTCTTAACTGTTTGCTCTAAACGTGTCAAAAAAATCATTGCACTTTGCACCTGCCACCTTCAACAGGATTCCTTCATTGCCCCCAGCCTGCTGGTGTCCAGTTCATTTACTGCTGCCAAGAACAAAAATAACCAGTTGAGCCATTGGAACATGCGTCCCTTGGCTTTTTATGCTGAAGCATCAGTGAACTGCAGTAAGAACAGGATTTCAGCATTTGTTCTGGTGGCCTGTAATGTATTCCTTTCTAGCAAAAAGGTTTTTTACTTTTCTTTCATTTTTAATGAAAGCTCTTTCTGACAAAGGTGATAGTAAAGTAATTAATGGTGAGATTGTCTGTGTTGTTTGGGTGGAAAACTGGAGCTCTAGGGATTTAGAGACATGGGTGTGATCCCATGTTGCCTTATTGGTGTGCTTACTAGTTATAGCAATAGTTCTTACTTTACTCTCAGTGTAGCCATGTTTCACAATAATCAATATGCTGTTTACTATAATTGCATTTTGTGGTACCCTGGTCTTATAATTAACTGACTGGGCTAATAAAACTTGGAATCTAATGAATATTTGTAAACAAACTTCATTAGGAAGTAGGTTGAGTATAGGCACTGAAGGAGAATAGAGGAGACCCATCCTCAGTTTCCATAATTGCACACATGGAATCCTGGAAATGAACAGCGAAGTGTGGAAACCATCTCACCACTACTTACCTTGCATTTACTACTCTACCTTTGTCTTTAAAATATCTCTTTTTAAAAAGTCCATCTAGAAGAAGGCTTCCCACTTCAATGAGATCCTGCATATACAATTTCAGTCTGTTTTATAGAACATAAAAGCATTATCAGGCATGATGTTGAAAACTGAATTTACAGTGTAGGGCTGGTATCTGCCTTAAGTAATAAGTCTCTATTGTCACCCCATGATTGGATCTTAATGCAATTAAAATGAAAAAAAGGAAACCACCGTTGAAAATGGGAAATAGATTTCCAAGTGTTGCCTCTGGGGGGGGTGGATGGCTGACCTCTGGCAGCTGCTGGAAAGTTGGCTGGTTTTTTTAGTGTCCTTGAGGAACTATGTCCCATTTTTGCTGTCATATTGGGCGTGCTTTGCGTGCCTCTCTTTGGTTGTGTCCCTGTGTTTCAGTTGTGTGTTACTCATTTTAGGCTTGGGATCTGGTCCTGCAAGCTCTGTTAGGCCATTTGGGAGCGTGGTGTATGAGTCTGTCAAGTTAACAGTTGAAGGATCTGGTCTGTTTTGGATGGTTGTTTTGTTTTAAGGTCACCAGATATCACTTTACACCTCCTTCTGTCCCCTCTTCCACCATCTTTACTTGACTCTTAATTATAGATTTTCCTGGCTGATTCTCGCCTGTGTCTCTTTTTAACAGAAGGAGTGTTAAGTCCTGCTGCCTCCCACCCCCTCCTTTTTAAGCTTTTGGTTATCTGTAAAGTTTGGTATTAATTTTTCAGGGAAGCATGTATGTAAGGAGCCTTGCTCAGAGAGCACCAACCCTGAGCAATAGGCTCGCGAGTGGCTGCTCTTGCAGCAGGAGTTTGGAGGGGAGAGGGTCTTTCAGCAGCTACAGTTCCTGCACGTGTTTCTTACCTGCTGGTTTCAAACGTTATTAATTTTTATGCATTTATTGTGTTTAATTAAAAGCAGGGCTGCTTACAGCAGCACTCGAAGAGATTGCTTCTCCTCCCCAAAATGCAACAAATAGGCATCTGGTATTTGTTTTGTATAACACAATCCTCATAAAATGAAGAGTAATAAAACATAATTATCTGTAAATGCTTGTTTTATAAGCCTAAGAATGAACTCGTTTCTGCCGTGTTTAGGTCTATTTGTAAGATAAAGGATGCCTTTGTGTGGTTTTAGCCCCTCTCTGAATCAGCAGAGAATCTGTTGTTCCAGCTTTAGGCCCTGGTGTGTAAGGTAGCGTGAGTGCGTGAACCGGACAGTGCTGGTGGATTTCCAGGAGTGGGAAAAGACTTTTTCTGTTTTTCTTTTGGAAAATTTTCCCTTCCAAACAATGGGGTTTATTTGAAATCTTTGTCAAAGTAAGAGGGAGGATTATCTGTGGGCCACACGAACAAGGTCAGCGTTTCTGAGCTGTGGGCCCGGAAGTTGAGTGTTGAGCCTTTTCTTCACACTGCTTATCCTTGGCAGCGTAAAGGGCAGTTATTGTGACACGATATTGCACGACACGATTGTGCTTGGATGTGTGTGAGGACTCACTGATTTGTCCCTTGTTTCTTTTCTGACAGATGTTAACTGCTGTCATATCTTCATTCTCTTTTGGAGTATTACTGACTTGATCCACCTCCAGTCTGGTAATCAGGACTCCCAGCACAGGATTCAGCAGTTTTGAAGAGCTAGTTATACTCATTTCATCTTAGATTTGTTGTTTGCTAGTTTTTTGTAGGGCAGTATGCCTTTTTGCTTGCCTTCTGCTTGCTGTTAAACCTGCAAGAGCCCTTCCCTCCACCACATGCTTGCAGGTTTTTTTCTGGGAAAAAGTGAAACAAGATCATTTAAACTGATTAGATATTAAAACCATGCAAGTGGTTTATGGCTGTTCTAAAGGTAAAGTGTGAAAACCAGATCCTTTTATAAAACTCAGTCTAAGCCTATTGTTTGCTTATTTTTCTTTAAAACAGTAATAAGAAAAAAATCCACTTTTTTTGTAATGAAAACTAAGAGCTATGGGGCTGCAAGGTATCTTCAACTCCAGCGTGCTTTGGAATATGTTTGCTTTGACCCTTATTCTTTGCACAGTTAATTAAAGTGATAGAAGAGGAAATACAGCTTTGCTCAGCTTTTGTGAACTGCAGCCTTCTCAAAAGCAGATATGACTTAGGTATTGCTTTCTCTCTGCAAGGCGAGCCTTGTAATTTTTGAATCTTGATTAGCAGTTGCTTTTGTTCTTCCGTGAGTCTCGGAAACAATGAGGTTGGGAGCACATAACAAATTACTAAATGATAGCCTGGCAGAGAGAGAAATCCCTCCCTCTTTAAGGGCCTCTCTCACTTCATCTTTTGGTCTGCAAAGAGGCTGTGATCATGCAGCCCTGGGTGCGTGCAGTGACCCACTGCTGGGGCTGGGAGATGCTCACCCAGCAAGCCCCGCTTCCTGGGCAGCAGCAGTGTCTAGGCATGGCCATGTGCCCAGCTGTTGCTGCCGTGTGTTGGAGTTATTTACTCAAAATAACATTTTCCTTCAAATATGCTTTTCTTGCCTTCTCATTTGGGGATACTGGTGTAATCTGCACGTTGCTGGCTTTAGTTGTTTAATGGTGCTGTTCTGGCTGCGCTGGGTCTTCAGACAGTGAAGTGTCAGCAGCAGCAGGAAAGGTGTTGGAGGCACCCAGCCGCCTTTTATGAGCTTACATTATTTTTCATGGTCAGAAGTCTTTGATCTATGCAGATAGAAGCCTGCCCTTCTCCTGAGAAGCAGAGGACGGGTGCCAGATTGCAGGCTGATGTGCAAATGCACCCTTTTGTACCAAAGTCTCATGTCATATGTGAGCTAAATGTTTCATGTGTGTTAGAGGCTGCGGAGTTTAGCTACAAGTCAAATGATCCTAGGTGTTTGACACCCCAACACATTATAATGTTCCACTTAATTTTTCATGTGAGATCTGGAATGCATCTCTCTCTTTTTTTTTTTTTTTTTTTTTCCTGTGTGATCACTTCTCATATCTAGAGTTGGGAGAGATCTTCCTGGAAGAATCTACTGGTCATAAATTAATTAATGTCTGCAAAATGTTGTGACACCTGTGTTGCTTTTTATTCACAGCAACACAATTGTATTTAAAAGTTTGGGCAGCTTCTGATGCAGATTCCTCACTTCTCCAGAATAAAGGGGTTTCACTTTACCAGTGTACATGTGTGGGGGGGAAACACCTCTCCCCAAATCATTAGCTTCAGTCCTGCTATCAGTGTAATACGGACTTGTTATTTGTTCTCTTTCTTATTGTGTGCAGGCGGTAGTGTTGGGTGTGTTTTCTTTCACTGACATAAAGTGAAATCCCGTTATTTACGCACATTCTGTGGCACATGTCTTCAATGTATCTAGGCAACTTTTATGTAGATGACACTTTTAACTCAAATTCTTCCATCATTATGAGTATGGACCTGTGAAAAGAAGTAGGGTGAAAAGGGGGGGAGGTAAGAGCTGGCTTGAACTCACTTGGGGCAGCTTGAGACACTTTTGATTCTCTTTGTAGCAAGTACAGTACACTGAATACCTCTGCTCCCATACGCTTAATCCCTCTACTTCAAATGGTCGTGTGTTTGTCCTTTGAGCATGGGCAGGCAGGGAGATCTTCTGGCTCTGCTGGAGCTGATGGTAGAGTGGCCAGGAAAGAGAGATTTCAGGGCTTCTACAATCTGGTGCCAAGCAGTGGACTTCTTTGTGTGGTTCTCCATGCCAGGCTTTGTAGGATGAGTGCTCTAGAATGTCTGTATCTGCAGTCTTGGGAGGTATATGTGTTCAGAAAGCTTTTGAATTCAGCTGTGCCCCCCATAAAACAAGAGCTGATTGGGAAGCTTGAAAGACTTGAAGAAGAATCCACCATTGCTCTATTAGTTTATTTTCAATCCATCAAGGAAGAAGTAAAGAGTACTCAGAAGGGATTCTTTGAATAAGTGTGTCGTGGGCTTAGGTGTGACCATGACCCATTGACAGTTTAGATGGAGCAGGAATTACTACTGCACTGGTGTGGTCTCTGATTGGAAATTGGTCTCTGAAGTCAAAGCCACTCAGATATGCTGCACAGGAAGTGATTTGGTGCCAGAATTGGTGTCAAGCTGGGTGTCCTCCCTTAGCGTAGTTCTGGCTTCATTAGATCAAGCAGGCATCCTCCAGGGAAGGGGCAATGCCAGTGTAAATGCCACACCGTGTGCTGTGACTGCTTTGGCAGCGATTTGTGTCCTTGTGCTAAATACTAATCACTGATCTAATTGGGGCTGCTAGGTGATTGGCAGTGTGTGCATTAGGGTTAAGGAGCATGTCAGTGATGTAGGTCAAGGTAGTTGGCCTGTAGTTTCATCAGAAAGCTCAACACATTTTTTGCATAATCCTGTTCAACTGTGGTTTGACAGCAGTGGGGCTTGGTTATCTCATTACCGTCCCTTGAGGATAGGATGATAGAGACGCTTCTGCCTATTACTGGAGTCCTCAGGAAGCTGGGGCTTCCTGGAGCTCAGGAAGTGTGGGATAGAAGAGCAGACAGTAAAGTGGTTTAAGAACTGGTTGGACAATAGGGTCCAGGGAGTGGTGGTCAATGGTGCCAAGTCCAGCTGGAGAGCTGTAACTAGTGGAGTCCCCCAGGGATCAGTGCTGGGTCTGGTCCTGTTCAACTTCTTTATCAATAACTTTGATGACAGGACAGAGTGTCTTCTCAGCAAGTTTGCTGCTGTCATGAAGCTGGGAGGTTTGGCAGATACCCCTGAAGGCTGTGCAGCCATTCAGCGAGACTAGGACAGACTGGAGAGCTAGGCAGAGCAGAACCTAATGAGGTTTACCAGGGATAAGTGCAGAGTCCTGCATCTGGGAAAGAAGAATAAATTATACCAGTACAGACTGGGAGGTGATCTGCTGGAGAGCAGCCCTGTGGAGAAGGACCTGGGAGTCCCAGTGGACAAGTTATCGATGGGACAGCAATGTGCCTTTGTGGCCCAGAAGGCCAGTGGTATTCTGGGGTGCATTAGGAGGAGTGTGTCCAGCACATCAAGGGAGGTTCTGCTCCCCCTCTACTCTGCCCTAGTGAGACCTCACCTGGAATATTGCATCCTGTTCTGGGCTCCCCAGCTCAAGAGGGACAAGGTTCTACTTGAGAGAGTCCAATGGAGGGCTATGAGAATGATGAAGGGACTGGAACATGTGTCTTAGGAGGAAAGGCTGAGACACCTGGGACTCTGGAGAAGACTGGGAGGGGATTTAATAAATGTTTATAAATATCTGAGGGCTGAATGTTGGGTGGAGAGGGGCAGCCTCTTCTCACTTGTGCCCTGTGATAGGACAAGGGGGAATGGATGTAAGCTGGAGCACAGGAAGTTGCACCTCAACATGAGGAGGAACTTCTTTACTGTAAGGGTCACAGAGCACTGGAAAGGGCTCCCCAGAGAGGTTTTGGAGTCTCTTCCTCTGGAGGTTTTCAATACCCACCTGGCTGCTCCTTTGTGACCTGTGCTGGATTGTATGATTCTGCTCTGGTAGGGGGGTTGGACTGGAAGATCTCCAAGGTCCCTTCCAACCCCTGACATCCTGTGATCCTCTTACTGGCAGAGTTCAACATATGACCATATAGTCCCTGCTGCCTTGAAACAGCCCCCACACCTCTCCTTGGTTGTGTGACCTACATGGGCCATGACTGATGTTTGTGTAACTCAGGACATCAAGTCCTGCATTTTCTTTAAGTAGCCTATGGCTTTCTTATGAAAACACAATAGAACCCCCCCCCCCCCCCCGCCCCTCAGCATGCAACACACACATCACACTTTGACTCCTGTGCCCTGGCCTGGTGCTTTTCATTACCAACTATAAAAGGATGGGATGTTGGGAGGAGTGATGCCAGAAGACTGGGACTGTGGTTTGGGGAGGTAAAATGTTGGGTGTCTGTGGTTTGTATTTGCTGGGAGGTGATTCCCTTAGGCTCCCATTGCATTGTGGTGTCAGACCAAATATCTATGACTGTGGTGGCATCTTCCCACATGCATTTGGGCTGTCCCAAATGAGGAGGCTGAGCTGGTGATGGAAGGGACAGGAGGGACCATATGCCACTGTCACCCCAGGCATGGGTTTTTGGAGATGGTGGCTCCAGGCAGCTCACTGAGGTGATGCAGAACAGAAAAGGAAGCTCAGGCATCTCACACTTCTGTTGCTGGATCCTCTTCCCCATCCTCATGTTGCCCCTCTTGTCTTTATCAGTAGCTGAGCCTGAGTGACTGGCGATAGCAGGAGTGTAGCTGTTTCTTAGGGAAGGCTCAAAGGGAAAAGTTGGGAACAGCCTAGACAAATATATATAAATACATATATATGCACATATATAAAGAAGCGTGGGGAGGAAGAAACCCGATTTCTATGTTTGAGTGTTTTGGGCAGTAAGTGAAAGCTTCCTGTCACAAGGCAGAACAACTGTGTTTGTAGCCAGAGGTTGTTCTGTTTTGTTTTTTTTCTGCTGTGCAAAACAGTGTGATTCCTTATGAGACATTTTAGGGGCAGCAGGGAGGAATTGCATGCACTAAGCCAAAATTCATACTGTAATTGGATAGAGCGCATGGTGTTGCTAGTAATGTACACATAAATAGAGACTCCACACTCAGCTCCTCTGTGGAAGACAGGTCTATATTTATCAGGTTTTGCTATTTTGGTAACGTGCCATGTCACGCCGTTGTTAAAAAATAAAATAAAAGTCTGTATTGGTTCTTAACTATTACTGTTGTTTCATTCTGGGATCAATTGTCCCAGACCTTTCTTATTGACTCTGACCTCACTGTGTTTAAACTGGAAATTACAAGTATTTCTCGTCTATGGGAGCATCAGGGTTTCTGTTGATGGTCTCCTTTTCTATAGGATTGCTTTCCTCTGCTTGGAGGATGTTCTCCATTTCCTACTGAAGCCATAGGAGTGCCTGCCACTGTGGATTCCCTGTAGGGCCAGGACACGAGTCTGCAAGGAGCACTTGCTAGCAGAGGCAGTGGGCGGCTCCTCAGCTTGCTGTGCAGCTCGGCTAATTGCAGTGAAGCTGGCAGGGTCAATTAGCAGAATACTAAGTCTTTGGAGCCTAAAGAAAGAAATAGAATACACACTTTCAAAAATGCACTCATTTAAAGTAGTACCCAGCTTGTAAAAGGGTGAAAATAGTTTTTACTGTGTTAGGCATAGCATCGAAGTAAAAAAAGAAAAACTAGTCAGCTGTGCAGGGTGGTGTAGTAAGCAGAGCTGCAGGTTTTTTCACCAGCTCTGTTTCAGTTGAGCAGTTTTGCTGTACATTAGCTTCTTTGTCTGCAAGATGGGATTATTGAATTTTTAGAAGTGTTTCATGATCCTCAGATAGAAGGTATCACATAAAGCTACTTCTGTTCTTGAATAAGGGGTTCAGGTTAGCTTTGGTAATATTTTACATGTATATAAAGCTGTGCTCCTGCATGTGGGAAAAATACCATGGGATGTTTCCAGTTTCTTCTTTCAGATGAGGTTTTGTCTTTCTAAGGCCGTGTCCAGAGCTGTTCACAAGTAGCCTTCATGGTTACTTAGGAAGTGGTGAAAGTCTGTATTTTTTTATGGGCTTTACACTTCCAAGCACGCTGGTTGTTTCAGGTTAAGGGATTTAGTTAACAGACAAGGTTGGTGAGACAGAGGGGGAGGGCTTGGTAAGTCTTATTATTGGTGGGCTAGCTGTATATATAATCTTGACTTTGCTTCTCTACTACACAAAGCTAAAACCACCATCCTGGACCTCATCATTAATGACAGATTCACCTGTAATGAGAGTGCTGCTGGTAAGTATCTCTATGTAGTGATGTTTCTTTGTGTGACCTCATTCATGTCCATGGGTTGGTCATGAAAGCTGAGATGGATATTGACTACTCTGATCCTGACTATATGCATAATTACAGGGCAGCGAGAGCCAGGCAGATAGCATTTCGGGTGGCTGGTGTGGAGAATAAAGTGACATGGTAAACTGAGCCCTGGTAGTTCACTTGGGACAGTGCGGTGGGTTGTTATTACATTATGGTGGGAGAAGCTGCCAAATGAATACTACTGTACAATTAAGTGGGACTGTTAATGGCATGACTGAGCTAATTCATTAATGACAATGGTGTATTCTTGTGTTTGCTCTCCCTTACAACTGCTGGGTGAAGATACTCGGGGTAAACAAGACCAGTGGGAGGAAAGGAGGCTTTGAAGATCTGGTACAGATGCAGTGACTTTCTTTAAGCTTTGGTCTCTGAGTCATCTGAAATACAGTTGTTTCCAGGACAGGTTTTATAGAAACCTGGCAGGTCACTGTCAGAGAAACATACTCCTGATGAAATAGCTTCAGCTGTTTCTGTGCATCTGCTTGTTGGGTGGGTTGGAAAGAGGTGGAGGGAAGTATGGAGTTGCTTCTGTCAAGTGGAGGCTTCTCTCCAAAGGGACTGAATCAAGGCAACAGGTGTCCTTTGGCAGAGAATATTTTCAGTTACTAGTGTTTTCACAGGCAAATAGCAATTAACTGCAGGGGCATTTGAGGTAGAAAAGTACATAGACAAAGCTGTCATCTTTAGGGTTTCAAAGGAAAGCTGAAGTGAAGAGTTGGAGGCTGTAGGCACTGCAGTATTTCCTGAAGTATAGACAGAGCTGTGGTCTGACCCATTTAAGTTTATGATTAGAATAGAACAGAATCATCTAGGTTGGAAAAGATATTTAAGATCATGGATTCTAACCATTAACCCTACTCTACAGAGTCCACCACTAAGCCGTATCCCCAAGCACCACATC